>BJCO01469287.1:0-13304 GCA_018326465.1 Flaveria floridana | reverse complement strand
TCGTGTGTCCATACATCCACCTTAGCATTCGCATTTCTGCGACCTCTATTTGTCTCTCGTGCGATTTCTTAATGGCCCAGCAGTCTGTTCCGTATAACATAGCCAGACGAACTGCCACTCTATATAGTTTCCCCTTTATTCGTGTTGGTAACCTCTTATCACACAAGATCCCTGATGCTGCTTTCCACTTGCGCCATCCTGCCTAAACAAGATGGGCTACATCACTGTGTATCTCTCCGTAGCATTTTTGTTAAAAGTTGCATTAGGTAAAGTTGCATGATCATAACATTTTTGCTAGTTAATGTAACCTTTTTATTAGCAAATGTATCATTTTTTGAATAGTTGATTCTAAAAGATTGCATTAGACTCATTTTCATAATTTGCCTTAGTTAGAAAAGGGTAGTTTAGTCTTTTTCTTATAGTTTGTTAGTTGTTAATATGAGGTAGTTAACCATGCTTTGGTTATAATAGAGAATTGGATAGTTTAAAGAGTCTATCATTTTCTTTTCTCTTCTTTGTAATCCTTTTCTTAATTAATTAATAAAGTATTTGATTGTTACCTTTTAGATTTTGTATTTGATTTCAATTCAATTGTTCTCTAGTATTGATGACAATAATTTGTATCAGAGGTAAGTTTATCGGCCCAATCAGAGAAGGAGAATTGAGGTATTGAAATCGGAAGATCATAAATGGTTTCCACAAAAATCGTAAAATTTTGATGGCAAAAATGATTTTGGATTATGGCGATTGAAGATGAGGGTGTTGCTTGTACATCAAGGAGTAGTTGCTGCTCTATTAGGTGAAAATCGGTTGCTAGAGAACCTCTTTCATAAAAAGAAGAAGGATGTGTTGGATATTAGATGTTTGATCATCAATGGTATTAACGTTGCTATTAAGGTAAGATCTAAAGAGTTACACTTTGGATGTTGAGGAGTTGAAATCCAAAGATCACAAATGGTGTCTATGAAAGTTGAATTGGAGATTTTGACGACAAGAATGACATTGGATTATGGCGATTGAAGATGACAGTGTTGCGTGTACATCAAGTAGGAGTCTGCAAGATATGGGTAGGAACCGAGATAACTGAAGAACCGTACGGCTAAAAACCGTTATAACCGAGTCGGTTGTATTACCACGGGTAGCGGTTATTATAATTTGTGCTTGGCGGGTTACGGGTCGGTTACGGGTACAATCACGGTACACAATTTAAAACCGTGAGAACAGAATTCGACTAAAAGATATTATTATTTTACAAGATAGACATGCAGAATTTAAATCACAAGAAATACGTACCTTCCTAATCACAAACCAATTTAAATTCTAATTAAAATGGCATTGTAAATCAATAGCAGCAACCATCGCAGTAGCAGGGATCAAAATCAGTTGTGAAGCCATATTACGTATCATCAAGCAAGTTTAATCTCCATACACATCATCAATATAACCTGGGTTGCGTTTCGGGACAGCCCAGTGACCGAAATCATCATCATCCACATGCAATATCTCAACTACAACTTAGGTACACTTGAATGTATTGATTTATGGTTGCATTCATCCACGAGTACTCATTAATCCTTAATCGAATGGCATGTGTGGATGTATATGTATTAATTTTCAAACAATGGCTTTGTATGGATATTTTTTTATAATGAATTATGATGATTATGATTCTATATCTTCGTAAAAAATTGTTTTTTTAACCTGCAGTTTTGTAACCCACCCAAATATCTTGCAAATATAAATTACACATGTATATCTTATTGAAAAATTGTTTCTGTTGGAGCATATATTGTCATATATAATGTGTCCGTCGCTTGACGAATAGTCTAGGCTTAATGTATTACACCTGATATGTTGTAAACAAATGAAACTGGATCATTCGCAGTAGCATATGCGAATGAGACCAGTCGTGCGACTGAGAGATGCGATTGGGGCATTCGTAAGACTGAGCCATAAGAATGGTCCAGTCGTACGATTGAACCATACGCATGGTCCAGTCGTACGATTGAACCATACGCATAGTCCACTCGCACGAATGGGCCCAGTCGCATCTAATATGGGCCGAGGCCTATATATACCAGTTTCAATTTTAGAGAGATAAGGATTCGAGAGGGAGTCTACCCGGAGACTAGGGCTGCCGGATGAGAGGGGAGATCAGGCTCGATCTCCCCTTGCCAAGAGTCTTGATTCTTATGTTGTAACGAGCTTGTAATCATTAGGTTTTATCAATGAAACCAATTTTTGATAGTTCGTGTTATAGATTTGACTTTTGGTTTGGTTGTTTATCCTTCCGTCAAGAACACGCTCGGATGTTTACCGATCCAGCGACTTCACAGTTTCCTCATTGCAAGTATGACTATACTATCATAAATCATTACATGAAAACAACACATTATAACATTTAATTTAGTAACAATACACTTGTATTGAAAATAGGTATGATATTTAAGTTGGAGTATGCTTGTTTTTCTTTAACACTAAACTAATATTTGTTGGAAACTGTAATTGTTTTTTTAAACAATTATCCTAGTATGCAACTATTAACATAACAGTAAGTATATGTATGCTTTATATCTTGATTTTATAGTAGGTTACATGCATGATCATTGAGAAACATGCAAGTATATACATGTCTTATCGCAATGTTATCTTATATACATGTCTTAACAAGATGGATACCCAAACCATATCTAGCAATGAGGAAAAATAAAAAATCAAACATGTGAGTGGAAAAAAATCCAGGAAACGAAAAGTTCAACCAAAGAAAAGAAAGCTCAAAGCCGAATGTTGGAAACATTTTCAAGAATCCTACGACGAGTAGGGTCATAGGAAAAGAATATGCAACTATTATGGTAATGTGTTATGTGATGAATATTCAACGAATAAAACGTCATCGTTGAATAAGCATGTAAAAAGTTATGAGAAAAACCCTGTTAATATGAACAAAGACCAATCTCGGCTGTCTTTGAAGAAAAATGAAGATGGTCAAGGCACTTTAAAAATATGGAGGTTTGATCCCGCTAATGTTAGAAGGGCATTAATTCGGATGATTATCGTAGACGAACATCCTTTTTCTTTCGTTTAACATGAAAGGTTTAGGAAATTATGGAAGCTGTGTGTCCTAGTATCTGCTCTTATACCCAATCAATATGCTAGTGTTTGGCTCATGTTTGAGATATTGTTTTTATAAAATCCTTTGTGCTTTCTTGTTATGTTGGACTGATTTCTACAAATGTTGGGTGGTAGTAAACTTCAATTTCCTGATTACTAGTTATAAAATTTTAGCTCTCTAATGAAGAAATGTGCACCATAGCATATAATGATCTTTACAACTAGCAAAGTTGTGTAGTAAACATTTTGGTTGGTTTTGTACTAAAATCAAGAAGATCCAAGTATGCTTGTGTTAGGACCGTTTTCGTACGGAGTACTAACAGATTCTGCGTGAGACCAGATCCAATCGCACGAAATTCTATTTGATTGGCGATCCAATCAGTGAGAACAAACAACCTGATCGAACTAACAATTAAACAAACGTTAAGAATGTGTTGGAATCGATCAAGAACAAACTATGAACTTGGATGGACGAACAGGGACGCTCTGGACGGCTAGGGTATGATAGTATTCGAAGTGTTATGTTTTTCCACGAATTATGTGGTATTTATATGTTTTCAGTATCCATTCATACGACTGAACCATTAGCATGGTTCAGTCATGTGACTGACTCATGCGTTTGACTCATACGCACGATTGAAGGTTCAGTTGTGCGATTGAGTCAATCTTATGTCTCAGTCATACGACTGATCTAGTCTCCTGGTTCATTCATGCGACTGGTCTATAAGTATGGTTTATTCGTACATATGGTCCATAAGTATGGTCCATTAGCATGAATAACCACCCGACTAAGTTGAACACATTTCTGAATCATTATTGACTCAGAACTATGTACAACAACCTCAAACCTATATATAATGTTCATAAATATAAGTAATACCAATTACAATAAGAATATGATATAAACAAAGACAATTAAACATCAAAATGCATATCATATTTCATTAAATATTTGCATTACATATGTTTAAGAAATGAAATATATTTACATTGAAGTACATAAACTAGGAACAATGTATCAACAAACTCCCCCTTGGACCTAGTTTATCCTATTGTCTAACATTCTTCACATGTTCTTGGAATTTCTTGTACTTCTCCTCTTTTGTGACTCCTACGTGTATCTCGAAAGCAAAGCAGAGTCTTATCACATGTTGGAACTGGAGAGCTTGTACAATATCTTGCATGTCATAGAACACTTGCCACTTGTACAATGTATAAACATCATCAGCAGACAAGTTAGTGAGCCACATTAGGTCAAATACCCTGATAGTCTCTATTTTACCTTCTCTGTTCAACACTATGACCGCTTCCCTCGTCCTCCAATCGTAATACCACCATTTGAAGTGTGAAGTGAAGTCCTGAGGCATCTCCCGTAAAGGGATCTTAGACATCATGCGTGGGGGACTCCACTTCAGCACTACCTTAGACTTCCCAGTGCTAGGGTCAACTTCAGTCTTATGAATGAACCTCTTATGTTGTTTAGGTCTGAAGTTTACCCATCTGGTGTGGCATTCTCTCTTCAATGCCTTCTCAAACCAGCCCGACATCTTCCCCGGGTTGGCATACAAAAGATCTAAACATGCCAACCTGTTTAGCTCAAAACCAGGGAGAGTCTTCAGATCATGTGGATATCTGAAGTACTCAACTCCCTTCTCCTACTTCACAGCGTACACATTTAGATCTTCAAAATAAGCCTAACTGATGATCTTGCCTGACACCTTCTAATGTCTCTTAACCTTGTACAATTTGGTGTAGGCATTTGGCTTTGTAGGTTCACGTTGAGCTTTTATCTCTGTCAAACAAGCCGCCCATTCAGCCTTCTTAAGATCAACATCAGCATCTGTAGCTTGGGCTTTACCTTCATCCTTTTCCTTTTCCTTCTCTTTGTCATCGAGTGTGCCAAAGGTATCACTGCCAAATGTTTCACCCAAGTTGGGGATAACATTACCCTCAGGGTCAGTGTACTCTGGATAATAATCTGATGTGACATCTTCGATCTCTATCTCATCCACACCTTGTAGCTCTTCGTCACTAACAACGTCGACTTCTAGAGCATATTTGACAAGCTCATCTTGATTTAGTCTGAACATATCGGCGAGCTGCTCATCAGTCAAGTCATGGATGATTTCTCCTTCCTCTGGAGTGTAACTCACAGACCGTCATACTATCCCTTGCAAATCGAGAATCATAGTGAGTTGAGTCTTGATTTGCTGAAGGGGAGCAATATCATAGTCATCGGTCTGTTGAGTTGTATCTGTTCGATTACACAACCAACAATGCATACATTAATCATTAATCAAAGACATTAAACATAAATTTTCATTAATTACATTAATGTAATAAACATTTCAAGCACAAAAGTTTCAAATACATAAACATTTAAGCATTACTTTTCCCTTGATCATGTGACTCTTCAGCTTGAGGAGCCGAGGACGAGGTTCCTTGGTCTTGGTTTCTTTTGGTGCGCCTCTCCCTTGTTGATGGAGTTAAGGCTGATGCAGTTGCATCACCTGCTTGATCATCCTTATCATCATCATCACCTTTTTTATCCTTTCCACTTACTCTGGCATCCTCCTCATCACCTTCTTCATATGATTCATCATCACTCGAATCATCATCATCATCATCTCCGTCATCGTCTCCATCACCCTTATTCTTTGGAGGCTCACTCTTTGTTCCCTTCAGCCTCAACATCATCTTCTTATTCTTCTTCTCCAAATCATCAATCCTTTTGGTAGATGCAAGCACTAACTCATTTTGAGCTTGCAAGGCATTGTGAGCTCGAACTAAAGCTCTCTCATGAGCTTTGTTCTTCTCAGTAAGTTGGGCAATCTTCTTGCCCTGTGCTGCATTAACTACCATAAGTTGGTTCAGCTGGTTGGCCCTCATATTATCAGTTGCCAACAGCTTCTGCACTAATCTGTTTAGGTTGGCCAACTGTTCCTCTAACCCAACCGTGGGTAGAGTAGAGCTCTATGGAGGTGGAAACTGGGAAGATGTGCCAGCTTGGGGAGTAGAACGTGCAGTGGTGGATGTGGTGTAGATGGGAGTAGGAGTGGGAATGGATTATGGTGGAACTAGTTTGGGCATGGTGGGTGAGGTGCATGTGGATGTATGTGTGGTGGATGGTATGGTAGCGGTGGTGGCTAGGATGGAAGTGGTGGTGGCAGTGGCTGTGGTGGTGGCAGTGGCAGTGGCAGTGGTGGTGGCAGTGGCTGTGGTGGTGTCAGTGGCAGTGGTGGTGGCAGTGGATGTGGTGGTGGAAGAACTGATAAGTACAAATCTCGGCCTCTTGCCCTTCTTGCCATAGGGTTGGGCCATTCGTTTCCTCCTCGAACTCTTGGAAATCGGGGCTCCCCCTGAGCTCATAGGCTGGTCGGGGGTGTATGATGGATCTGCGAGATCAGTGTCACAACCTACACAAAGCATGGAAATTATTAGTTCAGGTTGGGGACCCAAGCCTTTATTGGCTTGGGTTTCCCAGAGATATAACATATCATGAACTCAACCCACTAACCTTCAGAGGATGAGGAAACAACTTTCTTCATCTTGTCCTCACTGTCAGGCATGTTACTTGATTTTTCTTTCCATAAACCAGTTTTGTGCCAGGCCTGTTTGTGGTAAACAGACGACTGGCTTATGGTATAAACTTTTGGTTCACTAATAGTCCTAGGTTTAACCTTAGGCAACACAGCTTCACTTTGAGCTTGTCTGTGTTGATTTTGGTATCTTGGAGGAGTATTAGATCTATTTTTGAAAAATCTTGGTTTTTCATCAAAAAGTTCAATTTTTTTTAGGTGTCTCATAATGAGGATAATTTGGAGAAATATGTCCCCGTTTTCCACAACTATAGCAGTATCTCCCTGCGATAGGTTGGGGAGATCTTCTGTGAGGGGTTGAGTCTGGTCGGGAGCTGGTCTGTTTCTCATCCTTCTCGGATGCTTCACCTTCTTTAACAAATTTAATTATTTTGACATTTTGAATGCATTTTTCTTTCTTTTTATCAGGATTTTGATGATTTACACATTTAGGGTTTGTTGGTTTAGCATTTTTAGGTTCTGACGTATATGTTTGTGAACCCAACCCAACACTATCATGTTCAACTTTATCGCACAAATCCTCTTTAAGCACCTTATCTTTCAATCCCAAAGTAGTAGCCTTTTGTTCAGTGACAGACAGGACAGGTTTACTTGTGGACTCTGGATCATTGACCAGAGGAGTAGTCACCACATGATCCTTAATCGGGTTATCATTTATTGGTCTACATTTAGTATTTAAAAGGATTGCATGTGATGGTGGTACTACTTTATAACCCAGACCTTCCCCACCATTTTGTTTTTTCACTAAGTTCTAAACTATGTGAGAGGAACTTGCTAAACTGTGCAGTTTTTGATTTAAAGATTCAACTTCGACTTGCAACACTGCTTTTTTCCGTTTTAGTTTCCTCTAAAGTAGTTAGATAGAACTTAATGTCATTTGACTGATTTAGGGCAACAACCTCGGTTTCCCTTAGTTGTTTTCCTAACAGTTCTATCTTTTCTTTAAAACTGCACTCATTTTGTTTTAAAACTCGGTTTGCTTCAGTGCATAGTTTTAAATCATTTACCAGATTATCATTTTGTGTTCTAAATTTATCACATTCAGCACAAGCATGTTTATCAAATAATTCATCTTTAGAGTATACCTATGCGGAACTGGACGAATCGGCCATAAATGCAGAGTCAGACTCTTTAATAACTGGAGATTCTGAGTTTGCAGCATTCAACTCTTCTTCAACAAGATGATCTACCACAACCATAGCTTCTTCAATATCTGAACTTGCATGCTCAGCTATGATGTCTCCCTCGCACGCAGAACCATCATCCAAATCATCAACTTGTGCTACATTTGATTCTCCCTCAGATACAAATCTGAAGGACCAGTCTTGTCGTTCATCGCTTTAAGCTACCATAGCTTTTGACTCTTTGCTTGATGATGCCCCAATCTTCTCTTTGTCCTGACGGTTAAACGAAGGAAAAGGGTTTCCATTTCCGGTCTTTTTAGGTTTCACGCACTCTCTTTTGAAGTGACCCTTTTCACCACAATTGAAGCATGTAACTTTTGTTTTATCAAAACCAAAAGTTGTGTCTTTGGTAGCAACTAGATTCTGCCCCGTCTTCTTCACAAACTTCTTAGCCTTTCTAACAGTACTGGCTAAGGCCCACATGATATCCATTCTTTTAAGTTCAGTTTCATCTACCTGCTCATAATCTTCATCGGCTAGATGACAGTGTACAATCTTACCAGCAACTAACCCATCATAAGACTGAACAACTGCTGCTAGAAATCCATGTGGTCTTTGGAAACTTCCACAGTGACATTTCCGAGATTCTCGGTCTTCAGCTTGGTAGGGTTGGAATCAGGGACAATATATTAGGTTCCAGATGAACCTGACGCTTCGCTTCCCAAGGAACTGCTTTGGGAAGGAACAGATGAATTAGATACAAATGCCGTTTGTAACGGTGCCCCTGATGAAGCTGGAGTAGGAACATAGTTGTAAAGTGAAGGATTCTGAGAGTAGGATCGTTTCTTAGACTTGTATTTTAGTCGTAGTTCTTTCTCCCTTAACTTCAAGATGAAGTCATTTATGTCTAATGTAGCAAGAGTGTCATTTTGTCTCAGATTAGACATAAACGGATCCTATTTGTCTGGCAGACCATCAGCAAAACTAGAAACTTTGTCTTTCATAGATGTAGTCACACCATGAGTATGCAGTTCACTCATCAAATGATAAAACCGATCAATAATATCATCTAAGCTCCCATTTCCTATTGGTGAAAAATTATCAAATTCCTTTTTGAGAGCCTTAGCCTTCAGTGCCTTCAAGGTTGCATTACCATCATATCTCTTTTCTAAAGTCTCCCATAGCTTCTTTGACAGCTTGTTTTCAGAGAATTGATGGAATATATCCTTAGGTATCGATTGAGTCAACAGTGCATACGCTTTTTTTAGCGTTATGTAGAACTTTCTGAGCTTCATTCATACCCCCAAAGTCAACTTCACCCCATTTGCACTAACCTGGTACAATATAACCAGTCTCTATAGATGTCCAAAGATTAGGGTCAACACCATTCAAGTAGATCTAACGTCAACAACTTCGGCGGTTTGTTGTGATTCCTTATCTCATTTTCCAGAAGAAGAAGATTCTGGATACGCGAGTCTTTTCCGGCATTGAACGCAACAAACTGGTCTTCCATTGCTTAAAACTTGACAAACTTGAGACACGACAGATTCAATCGTATGATTGAATAAGGCGACTGGGTCAATCGTGCGATTGAAGGATGCGAATGATGCGATTGGATTCAGTCGTGCGAATGAAGAGGACGATTGAGGTCAACCGACTGGAATAACTTAACCGTGCGAATGAGCTATGCGAAAGAGTCCAATCGTGTGATTGGAATATGCGAATGGGATTCAGTCGTGCAATTGAACTAATCATGCGACTGAGGCTGCTGTTGCTAGAAAAAGTCAAATGTTGAACACTTTGACACAAAATACGAAATTTTCGGGAACCCTAATCTGCCGTATGATGAAAAGTCGAAACTTTAACACAAGCACTCATCAAAAACACATTTTGAAGCAAAAAAATGAATCTTTTGATTAAAAAACGTTAACTTTAACACCAAAACTAATCGAATCCACACAAAATCATGAGCCAAAGATCTGATACCACTTGTTAGGACCGTTTTCGTACGGAGTACTAACGGATTCTGCGTGAGACCAGATCCAATAGCGCGGAATTCTATTTGATTGGCGATCCAATCAGTGACAACAAACAACCTGATCGATCTAACGATTAAACAAACGTTAAGAACGTGTTGGAATCGATCAGGAACGAACTATGAACTTGGATGAATGAACTGGGACGCTCTGGATGGCTAGGGTATGATAGTATTCGAAGTGTTATGTTTTCCACGAATTATGTGGTATTTATAGGTTTTTAGTATCCATTCGTACCACTAAACCTTAGCATGGTTCAGTAATGTGACTGACTCATGCGTTTGACTCATACGCACGACTGAAGGTTCAGTCGTGCGACTGAGTCAATCCTATGTCCCAGTCATACGACTGATCCAGTCTCCTGGTTCCCTCGTGCGACTGGTCCACAAGTATGGTTCATTCATGCGTATGGTCCATAAGTATGGTCCGTTAGCATGAATGACCACCCAACTAAGTTGAACATATTTCTGAATCATTATTGACTCAGATTTATGTAAAACAACCTCAAACCTATATATAATGTTCATAAATATAAGTAATATCAATTACAAAAAGAATATGATATAAACAAAGACAATTAAACATCAAAATGCATATCATATTTCATTAAATATTTGCATTACATATGTGTAAGAAATGAAAGAAATTTACATTGAAGTGTATAAACTAGGAACAGTGTATCAACAGCTTGCTCCTATTATAAATTCAAGTCTCATAGACATTTCATCGAATAACTTGTAGGCATTAGAATAATCAATTCTTGAGATGCCAAGTAAGATTCAATTCATTCCTATAACCACATGTTTCATCTACATTCTATGATTCTAACAATAAATTATATCCATCAACGTTAAATATGAAAAATAAATTGAAACTTAGCAATAAACCAACATGTTTTGTAACAATGAAAAATTTACTAACCTTCTATGTTGATGCCGATGAAACTAACAATAATCGAATGTATCATCCGATGGTGATGATTTCTTCTATGTTTATTTACTGGATTACCAAATCAATGTTTATTTTTCCATGATCTATTGTTTCCGATGCTTGTCATTCAGACCATCGAATTAGGAATCGGTTCTACAGCACCCAATTAGAACCAATGGAAATACCCGTGATTTAACCAAACTGTGTATTTGAAAACGGGTGCGGTTCCGGTTTTTGAAATTAACCTAGTCGGTCCCCTGTTCCGGGTTGGCCCCGGCTAGAAATTCATGGGTATAACCAAATGCTCACTTCTGACATCAAGGAGTAGTTGATGCCCTTTGGTAAAGAGAAGAATGATTGTTGGATATAGATGTTTGATTAGCGATAATATTAACGTTGCTATCAAGGTAAGACCCAAAGTGTTATAGTTTGGATAATAATAAAAGTTTAATGTGTACTTGTTAAATGTTACTAGTGGGTGAAACCCGCGCGGTGCGGCGGGCATACAAATATTTTTAATACTTTGTCTTTAGCTAACTCTCTCTTATTGTGCTAACTCTCATTTTACTTTTTATTTGATTAATGTGGGATATCAAATATATTTATATTACTATAGGGATAAGCAAATTTGTAAATAACAAGTTGTTTATGCATAATCACTTATAAATAGATTAAAATTACAATATTGTCCAAAAAGTTGTACTATATAGTACTATAGATATAAATAGATTAAGATAACCTTAAATATAATAGTCATACTTTAAATTTATTACAAAATAATGGAGTACAAGTATTTAAAGCTTAAAAGAGTAGAATATGAATAAATATTATGACAATACATATTAAAGCTTACAACTTTTCATATACAATCTTAAAAATGATGTAACATTACAAATCTAGTCATGCTTTCTCTATTATATAGTAGTATAGGTAGTTTGCAAAACACAGATTAGATAAATGGTGTTTGATTGTGTTGAGAAATAATCATTGTCTAATGATTTATTGAAAAATTTAATTAGTCAAAGGATTAAACGGTTTAACGTTTAAAAGTTAATTGTATAAATGTTTACGAGTTTATTTAATTAAACGTTAATAAGAAACTACGAGCATTGTTGATAATTTGACTGTTAATTGTCATGGAATTCATACGACCCCTCGGCCGAGACACCATCATGTGCCGCCTTGAACCACCTCCACTGCGGCATGTTTCTATCTCTTGCGCGCCACAACCGTTGCCTGTGTTATTTTTTTTCGTGAATGAACTCAACTAGCGAGACATTGTTGCATCTATCATGTGAGATTTTTACTTCTCTCATCAAATGCAGAATCTTCAACGTGCTACGTATATGATTTTGATTTATGTTTAAACCGCGTGTAGTTGTATGCCTGTTTTGGGTGTTAAATTTGAATTAACTAACCACGTAAAAACGCCTCCAGTTTAAAAGATAAAAAGTTTGTAGATTTAATAAAAAGACAATAGTTATAATACTTCAAACTGGTGCACGGTACCCAATAGGTTGCTCTCGAGAAAGGTTATAGTGCAATCACCGTTAGTTTTTGGGATCATGTTCTAAATTATGTGTCTAAGGAGACATCTGCAACCAGGATTAGATTAAAATTATAAACACTATATATGACTAAATCACCAGTTAGCAGCCTATATCTGAAGAGGCTTTATATGTCTTGAATGGCATCAGATGCCAGTCCCTTGAAGATCATACAAATGAACTTAGCTAATTCCAAACCTTGAAAACATTGATGTCACCTTGGATGATGAGGACTAGGTAATTATTTTCTTAACCTCACCTTTATAATCTTTTGAGCATTTTGTATGCACCTTAATTTATGGAAGAAATACTTTGTTACTGGAAGAAGTTCTAGTAGTATTAAGCTCAAAAGAATTAGAGAAGAGAAGTGATGTTATAGAAGATTCCACAGGTGGATTGTTTGTTACATGGAAATCAGAACAAATAAATTTTAAGCCAAAGTAAATTCAAGATCAAAATCAAGAATTAAAAGGATGTACTACATTTATAATTCTAATAAGCACCATAAGAGAGATATGTTGATACACGATTTTCCTAGTTTATGTACATAAATGTAAATGTCTTTCATTTCTTACACATATGTAATACAAGTGCTTAATGAAATATGATATGGGTTTTGATGTTTATTTGTCTTTGCTTATATCATATTCTTATTGTATTTAGTATTACACATATGAATGAATATTATATATAGTTTTAAGGTTGTTGTACATAGTTCTGAGACAATAATGATTCAGAACTGTGTTCAATTAGTCAGGTGGGTTATTCATGCTAATAGACCACACTTGTGACCAGACGCACGAATAGATCATACTTATGGACCAATCGCACGACTGAACCAGGTGACTGGATCATTCGTATGACTAAGACATAAGATTGACTCAGTCGCACGACTGAACCTTCAGTCGTGCGTATGAATCAAACGCATGACTCAGTCGCACGACTGAACCATGCTAA
>BJCO01469286.1:0-10808 GCA_018326465.1 Flaveria floridana | reverse complement strand
ACCTAGGGCATACCAAAGGGCCTTGTCAATCTCAAAGATTGACCCTGTGTGCATCCTTTGGGGTAGCTAACCCGCATCACAGTTGAGCTAACGACAACATGGTCGTGCACCTCCTTTCATTTGCTTGCAAGCCATTCATTCGTTCATTACGTTTTACTTTTCATCATTGTTATCTTTCCTTTCATTACGTTATTCCTTACGTTCTTTCATTCATTTGTCATACTACGTAAAGTAATAACATAATATATAACGTATTTTACAATATATACAAATACGTTTAATCATCATTAAAAGATAACACATCATACATACTGTACATTATTCATATATTTTACACCCATCATGCATCATACGTATAACCCATAACCCTAAAACATCTCATAATTATACTTAAAATGGGTAATCATTACCCATAAGTCAACCTTAGTCAAAACCCTAGACTTTCTGTTTTTCCCAGAATTTCAGAAAATTATTCTAAAGGTCTAGACGCATGGGCACTATTTGGACGTTTCTGCCCTGTTCAGACGTTTTGCCACTATGCAGACGTCAGGACTTAACTTAGTCTCTTTTTCACTTAGATGCATGGGCCTGTTTAGGCGCATGGGCCCTATTCAGATGTTTGGGCCTACACTTAGCCGTTTTCCTGCTTAGACGCATGGGCCTATTTAGGCGCATGTGCACTATTCAGGCATTTGGGTTTCTGGGCGTTTGGGCAAACTTAAGCAATTTGACCGTTGGACGCATGGGCCACTGTTTAGGCGCATGAGCAACTAACTTATCAATAAGCAACATAAATCAGTGCAATCTAAGCCTAGTATTAGCATCCTAAGCATTATAACATGAACATACACTTATTTGTATCCCAAAATTACACCTACCCACATACACCTTCACACATACATGCATACGGGTAAAAATCCATTTTATAAAAACATGTTCACATGCATTTTCCAGCCTCAAATCAGTTAAAAGCATTTTAAAAAGGGGGTCTAGAAACTGACCTTTGCTGCTTTTAAGCTTATACCCTTCTCTTGAGCTTTTCATACGGTTCTAGCACCTAAAACACACACACATATACACACCGAGCACACAATCACATATATAGGCACATAACCGAGTCTAGAATCGTCTAAAGCATCAAAAATTCAATAATTCTTATCAAAAATTTCAAACTTCTTGTTTCTTCTAAAAATTCCCAAGAATTCTCTGCTCTTCTCTCTATCTCTCTCTAAAATCAGATTAATAGGCGAAAAGTAACATGGCATGGGCGGCCATGTTGCTTTATTCACCAACTTCCCAAAGTTTTGTCCTTTTGGACACTTTTAACCTCTCAACTTGGGGTTAACTTGCATTTTCCTTCTTTTCCTTTGCTTCTATTATTTTCTTTATTTCTTTAAAAATAACCGGGTGTTACAAGTCCACCCCCCTTATATAGGTTTCGTCCCCAAAACCTGTCATTTCTCAAACAGATGAGGGTAATGCTGCCTCATCTCTCCTTCAATCTCCCATGTAGACTCGGACCCCTTCCTGTGCTTCCATTGTACATGCACAAGAGGAACCACTTTATTTCTTAACCTTTTCTCCTTACGATCAATGATCACCACTGGTTGCTCCACGTAATTGAGCCGTTCATCCACCTCGATTTCCTCCAGTGGTACAATCATGTCCTCATCGGCTAAACACTTCCGCAGATGAGATACATTGAATGTAGGATGAATTTCACTCAACTCATCGGGCAGTTCTATCCTATAGGCCACCTCTCCTACTCGAGCAATGATTCGGAAATGCCCTATATACCTTGGGCTCAACTTTCCGCGCTTTCTAAACCGGATGATACCCTTCTAAGGTGAGACTTTTAATATAACCCTGTCACCCGCCTGGAACTCAATCGATCTACGCCTCTTATCGGCATACGACTTCTGCCTATCCTTAGCTGCCTTCATGAAGGCCTTAATCTTTTCGAGCTTCTCTGTCGTAGCCTCAATCACTTCAATTCTTCCTAACTCCTTTTAACCAACATCACCCCAGCAAACAGGTGTCCTACATCTCCTACCATATAGCATCTCGTAGGGTGGCATGCCAATGCTGGCATGATGACTGTTGTTGTACGAGAATTCTGCTAACGGCAGATGATTATCCCAACTTCCTCCGAAATCGATCACGCACGCTCGAAGCATTCCCTCGAGTGTCTGGATCGTCCTCTCAAACTGACCGTCCGTCGGAGGATGATAAGACGTGCTGATGTGTAGTCTCGTTCCCATCGCATCGTGGAATTTCTTTCAAAACTTAGATGTAAACCGAGTGTCACGATCGGATACAATAGACACTGACACACCATGATGAGCTGCAATCTATTTGATGAATAGATCCACGAGTCTCTCCGAAGAATACGTCTCTCGGATCGGTAGGAAGTGAGCACTCTTTGTCAAGCGATCAACCGTTGCCCATATAGCATCATACCCTTTTGGGGTACGTGGTAACTTCGTGATGAAGTACGGCTTCTGGTGTTCCGCCTTCACTTGCAAACAGGTGAGGCATTTACTCACATACTCCGCTACGTCGTGTTTCATCCCCGGCCACCGGTAGTCTTTCTTCTTGTCATGGTACATCTTGGTCGCACCGGGATGAATGAAGTATCGGGTCTTATGAGCCTCGTTCATCATCTTTCCACGTAGATCCCCGTAATGAGTAATCCACATTCGCCCATATCGGGTTCTAACACCGAGAGTGTTCTCACCTAACTCCGTGACCAGGCCTCTAATCCTTTCAGAGTTAAGATGATATTCTTTCAACGCCTCATCTTGAAACTCCTTAACCTGTGTCATCACATCATAGGTCATAACCAGCTGATAAGCCTTCACCCAAATCGGCTCAGGTCTCTCCTTCCAGCTAAGGGCATCTGCCACCACGTTGGCTTTGCCTGGATGGTAATGGATCTCGCAATCGTAATCCTTTATGAGCTCCAGACATCGCCTCTGCCTCATATTCAAATCTTTCTGCTTGAAGAAGTACTTCAAGCTTTTGTGATCTGTGAAGATGGTGCACTTCGTCCCGTATAGATAGTGCCACCAAATCATCAACGCGAAAACCACCGCGGCTAGTTCCAGATCGTGCATGGGATAGTTTACTTCATGGGTTTTCAGCTGTCGGGATGCGTAGGCTATTACCCTTCCACGTTGCATCAATACACAACCTAGCCCAGAATAAGATGCATCTGAATATACCACTAAGTCTTCACTACCTTCGGGTAACGTCAAGACATGGGTTTGTGTTAATCTCGTCTTCAACTCCTCAAAAGCACACTCCTATTCACGACCCCACACGAACTTCATGTCCTTGCGAGTCAACTTTGTCAAAGGTGAGGCTATTTTGGAAAAGTCTTGAATAAACCTCCTGTAGTAGCCTGCCAATCCCAAGAAGCTACGAATCTCGGATGGCGTCTTAGGAGACTTCCATTTCATCATGGCCTCAACCTTTGCCGGGTCCATCATGATTCCCTCCGCATTTACCTAGGGCATACCAAAGGGCCTTGTCAATCTCAAATATTGACCCTGTGTGCATCCTTTGGGGTAGCTAACCAGCATCACAGTTGAGCTAACAACAACATGGTCGTGCACCTCCTTTCATTTGCTTGCAATCCATTCATCTTAAATCACAACTAAATCAGTCCTATTTCATCTTAAATCGCAATCTAAATCAGTTGAGCCACTAACTTATCAATAAGCAACATAAATCAGTCCCATTTCATCTTAAATCGCAATCTAAGCCTAGTATTAGCATCCTAAGCATTATAACATGAACATATTGTATTCCAAAATTACACCCACCCATATACACCTTCACACATACATGCATACGGGTAAAAATCCATTTTATAAAAACATGTTCACATGCATTTCCCAGCCCCATATCAGTTAAAAACATTTTAAAAAGGGGGTCTAGAAACACACCTTTGCTGCTTTTGAGCTTATACCCTTCTTTTGAGCTTTTCAGACGGTTCTAGCACCTAAAACACACACACACATATACAAACCGAGCACACAATCACATTTATAGGCACATAACCAAGTCTAGAATCGTCTAAAGCATCATACAATCGAGAATTCTTACCAAAAACTTCGAACTTCTTGTTTCTTCTAAAAATTCCCTAGAATTCTCTGCTCTTCTCTCTCTCTCTAAAATCCGATTGATAGGCGAAAAGTAACATGGCATGGGCGGCCATGTTGCTTTATTCACCAACTTCCCAAAGTTTTGTCCTTTTGGACACTTTTAACCCCTCAACTTGGGGTTAACTTGCATTTTCCTTCTTTTCATTTGCTTCTATTCTTTTCTTTATTTCTTTAAAAATAACCGGGTGTTACAACAGTTGAGCTACCGACAACATGGTCGTGCACCTCCTATGCATTTACTTGCAAGACTTAATTATTTCATTTACGTTCCATTTTTCTTTATCATTAATCTTTAACTTTTGTTAATGATAATAATTTGCATTTATGATCAAAAACATAACACGTAAAGTCACACAATAATAATTACTATAGACATAAGAACAGTTTATAATAATGCAAAATAATAACAATTAAAACCATAAAGTCAAACTTGGGTCAAACCTTAATCATTCTGTTTTTTCTCAAAATTTCAGAAAATAAGCTAAGTGTTCTAGGCGCATGAGTACTATGTAGGCGCATGAGGCCTGTTTAGGCGCATTACTACTACGTGGGCGCATGAGGTTACTTAGGAGTTTCAACACTTAGGCGCATGAGCCATTTCAGGCGCATGGGCACTATTTGGGCGCATGGGGTACACTTAGGTGTCTGAGACTAAGTCCTAGGCGCATGGACTAATGTTCAAGCGCATGGACTTATACTTAGAAATTCTAAGGTATTTTCTAGGCGCATGGGGTACTGTTTGAGAGCATGGGACCTATTTGGGCGTATGATCCAACTTAAAATATTTCTAAGGCAAATTTTGGGCGCATGAGCCCTATTTGGGCGCATGACCAACCTGTTGAACATACTTCTAAGTTGTTTCCAGTCCCCAAACATCATATTATCTTATTCTAAGCTTACTCATACCATTCTAAGCATGAACATGACATAAAATATTCCTAAACATCATCATAAATGAATGGATACATACGGTTACTCATACAACATTTGTAAAAAAATCGTTTACGTACATTTCCAGCCCCAAGAATTTATAAAAACATGAAAAATACGGGGTCTAGAACTCACCTGATGTATCAAACAAGCAAAACTCCTCCAAACTTGTTTGTACACAAATTTAATCACCTATAACAAACAAAATAAACACCAAAACACGTATTACACTTATAAATCGGTTCTAAGGTTGAAAAACCAAGAAAACCGAACCAAAAACACATTAAACACTTACCAATTTGCGAATTTCAGCTCTTTCTTCCTTGAAAACCGAAGAAACAACTTCTTCTTCTCCTCCTCTCTTTTCAGTTGACCAAAAAGCAGAAAGTGGACATGGCATGGGCGGCCATGCCCCTTTAAAAGTATTATTTTGTACTTTTGTACAATTTTACACAATACCACATTCCACTTTTGTCTCTTTTTTATTTCCTCCCACACACTTTTATTTCCTTTTATTTTGACAAGATTTTGGCATTACAAGTCTCCCTCCCTTAAAGAGGTTTCGTCCCTGAAACCTGTTACTCTTCGTACAAATGTGGGTAATGTTGTCTCATTTCTTCTTTAGTTTTCCACGTAGACTCGGAACCCTTTCTTTGCTTCCACTGCACATGCACCAGTGGAACCACTTTATTCCTCAACCTTTTCTCCTTCCGATCTATGATTGCCACTGGTTGTTCTACATAATTGAGCCCTTCATCCACCTCGATATCCTCTAGTGGTACAACCATGTCTTCATCAGCTAAGTATTTTCTCAGATGAGATGCATAGAATGTGGGATTAATTCCACTTAACTCATCTGGCAATTCCAGTCGATAGGACACCTCTCCTACTCGTGCGAAGATTTGGAAATGTCCTAAGTATCTTGAACTTAGTTTACCTCGTTTCCTGAATCGGATGATCCCCTTCCAGGGTGAGACCTTCAACATGACTCTATCGCCCACGTTGAACTGAATCGGTCTCCGCCTCTTGTCAGCATACGACTTTTGTCTATCTTCCACCGCTTTCATAAAGGCTTTGATCTTTTCTAACTTCTTAGTCATAGCCTCGATCACCTCGACACCTCCCAACTCCTTCTGCCTAATATCTCCCCAACATACGGGCGTCCTACATCTTCTACCGTATAGCATCTCGTATGGTGGCATGTCAATACTAGCATGATAACTATTGTTGTATGAGATTTCTGCTAACGGTAAGTGATCATCCCAACTTCCTCCAAAATCGATTACACATGCCCGAAGCATACCCTTTAGTGTCTGAATTGTCCTCTCAGACTGACCATCTGTCTGAGGATGATAAGTCATGCTAATATGTAACATCGTCCCCATCGTATCATAGAATCTCTTCCTAAACTTTGATGTAAATCGGGTGTCACGATCCGACACAATAGACACCGGTACACCATGACGAGCTACAATCTCCTTGATGAATAGATCCGCCAGTCTTTCGGATGAGTACGTCTCGCAGATCGGCATGAAAAGAGCACTCTTGGTTAGACAATCAACAATCACTCAGATGGCATCGTACCCCCTCGCTGTCCGGGGTAACTTCGTAATGAAGTCCATGGTGATATGCTCCCACTTCCATTTGGATATATCTAACAGTTGGATCTTCCCGTAAGATTTCTGATGCTCTGCCTTCACTTGCAACCAAGTAAGGCACTTACTCACGTACTCCACCATGTCACGTTTCATACCCGGCCACTAGTAGTCCTTCTTCATGTCTTGATACATCTTGGTGGCACCGGGATGAATGGAGTATCGAGTCTTGTGAGCTTCATCCATGATTCGCCCTCGTAGGTCTTCGTAACGAGGAATTCACATCCGTCCGAAGCGTGTTCTAACCCCGTGGGTGTTTTCTCCTAGTTCCGCGACTAAACCTCTCATTCGTTCCGAGTTGAGGCAATCTTCTTTCAACGCCTCATTCTGAAACTCTTTGACTTGCGTCATCATGTCCGAGGTCATCACTAGCTGATATGCCTTCACCCGAATCGGCTCGGGCCTCTCCTTTCGGCTAAAGGCGTCGGCCCCCACGTTGGCCTTTCCCGGATGGTAGTGGATCTCACAATCATAATCCTTGATGAGCTCTAACCACCTCCTCTACTTCATGTTGAGATCCTTCTGCTCAAAGAAGTACTTTAAGCTCTTGTGGTCGGTGAAGATCATGCACTTTGTACCATATAAGTAGTGCCGCCAAATCTTTGACGCGAAGACCACCGCCACAAGCTCTAAGTCATGAGTAGGGTAGTTGACTTCGTGGTTTTTCAACTATCAGGATGCGTAGGCAATTACTCTTCCACGTTGTATCAACACGCAACCTAGTCTGAAATAAGAGGCATCCGAATATACCACTAAGTCCTCACTCCATTCGGGTAATGTCAAGACAGGAGCTTGAGTCAATCTCGCCTTAAACTCCTCAAACACACTCCTGCTCTCGACCTACATAAACTTCACATCCTTGTGAGTCAATTTAGTCAAAGGTGAGGCTATCTTCGAAACGTCCTGGATGAACCTCCTATAATAACTCACCAAACCCAAGAAACTATGGATCTCGGATAGCATCTTTGGAGACTTCCATTACATCACCGCCTCAACCTTCGCCGGGTCTACCATAATTCCTTCAGCATTAACAACATGACCTAAAAACTGAACTTCACGTAACCAGAAAGCACACTTAGAAAATTTGGCATATAACTTATCCCTTCTAAGTGTTTCTAGTACTTCTCGAATATGACCGGCATGATCCTATTCGCTCTTTGAATAAATAACGATATCTTCAATAAATACGATCACTGATTTATCTAGCATGGGCCGACACACTCGATTCATCATATCCATAAAGGCAGCTGGCGTGTTAGTTAGACCGAAAGACATAACGAGAAACTCGTAGTGTCCATAATGCGTGCGGAAGGTTGTCTTAGGAATATCTTGCTCTTTCACCTTCAATTAATGGTAGCCAGATCGGAGATATATCGTAGAAAACCAACTCCCACCTTGGACCTGATCAAACAAGTCATCAATCCTTGGTAATGTATATCGATTCTTCATCGTCAACTTGTTCAGCTCTCGATAGTCGATGCACATCCACATATTACCATCTTTCTTTTTCACAAACAGTACTGGAGTACCCCGTGGAGAGATACTCGGTCAAATTAACCCCTTATCCATTAACTCTTACAGTTGAGCCATGAGTTCCTTCATCTCAGTCGGAGCTAATCGATATTGTGCTTTAGCAACGGTTTGAGCACCGGGTATCATATCGATTTAGAACTCAATCTCACGATCTGATGGCACACCGGGTAAATCTTCTGGGAACATGTCCGGAAAGTCACACACCACTGGTACATCGGGCAATTATGGTACCGACACGTCCACATCTTTTACGTAGGCTACGTAGGCACTACATCCACGTCGCATGTACTTTCGTGCCACCGCCATCGAAATCACCTTCGGAATCATAACGACGTGATCATCGTAAACCGTCACCGAACTTCCATCGGGCGCGGTTAATCGAAACATCTTCTTGCAACACACGATGTTTGCTTTATAGGTTGCTAACCACTCCATCCCTAGTACTACATCAAATCCACCTAGGGGCATCATATGTATATTGGTAGAAAACCTACGACCTTCTAGTTCTATGGTGCAGTCCCCTATTATATCAAAAATTCTAGTAGACTTACCAATAGCAGTTTGTACATCATATGACTCACTAATGCTTTTACTACTAGCAGACAACTTATCACAGAAAGTAGTAGAAATAAAACTCTTACACCAGAATCAAATAATACCAAGGCACAAGCTTGGTTTACTAGAAACATACCTGACACGACATTGGGATCCACTCTGGCTTCCTCCCGGGTCATGGTGTAAGCTCTAGCACTCGCCCTCGGTCCTCCTTCTTTAACCTTCTTGTTCACCCCAGAGCCTACCGCCCTCGACTTCTTGCAGTCCTTGCTCACGTAGCCCTCCTCGCCACAGGTATAACACCGCGGCACCCTACAGTCTGTAGCAATGTGGCCAGACTTGCCACACCTGAAGCATACATTTAATCCCAACCTACACTCACCGGTATGCTCCCTTCCACATTTGCCGCACTTCCTTAGTCCCGGGCTTGACGACATCCTACGATCATCCACCTTCATCTTCTTGTTGTTTAGAGTGAAACCACCACGTCCAAACCTCTTCCCATTCCAGTTCTTATCCCACCACTCGTCTTCTTCACCTCCACCACTGTCTCCTCCCGTTCATCGTACAACCTGCCCGCCAAGTCTACAACCGATCGATAGGTTTCAACACAATCAACTTCTCGAGTGACATTTAACCTTTTTGCATTCGATAGGTTTCCAAATATTTGAAATGTGTATGTTCATATTCAAATGAGCTTATCATGTGTGAAATCCTTAAACACCTATATAAATTTAGTAAATTTTAACAAGATTTAACCATATATGAATGTTTCTTAAGTGTCGATTAAGCATTATTTAGGTGTGTTTAGGTTCAATTTGTTCGAATTTCAATTTAAACTCAGAACTCTAAATTGGTTTATGTTCAAAGTCATTCAACTCATGTTCAAGCTAAGATTATACCTATCACACCCCGACCGACGACGGAATCATCGTGGCAGACGGATGTCAATCGATTGTTCATGGCACATGGAATTAAATAAGTTGAAATAATATAAAATTTCATTTTTATTTTATAAAACTAATAAAATAATTCATTACAATAAACAATAATCATAGTAAATATAACAAAAGCCATTAATTAACTAGGTCCAAGTCCTAAATGGGCATGAAAAAATCGACTAATCAACATTCCTTAAATCATGGGATAAAAGTAACGGGTCAGCTAACGAATTAGCTGGTAAGTAAACATAGGTTTGCATACATATATAGATTGATTACAATTATTTAAAACAATTCAATTCACATGAAAATGTCAAGACTTAAAAATACAAAAGTGTAACATAAAAGACAAACCAACCCAATCAAACCTGATGACTGAATTGACTTGGTCCAAAAATGAAGCCTTATAGAATGAATGATTCTGGTTTCAATCACCACACGACTAATCAAATGGGTGGGTTTGTCAAACCAATAGATCTGTCATTGTTACCATGGTTATACGAATTAATGATTGTGTTATTATCAAATTTATCTAATTATGAACACATAATTGCAAGTTATAACATAACATGTATTAAATTGAATTTAGAATTAAATAGAATAACAATGAATATCAATTATTAAATATTGAATCACATGATTTCTTTAAAATATAAAACACATAAAAAGAAAAATGAATACTCATATTGTATAATAATGATTGTAGGGTTCATAAGAAAGCTTGGATGTTCAAGAGTCAAAAGTAATGTCCTAAAGGATAAAAAAATAATAGCTTGAGGATGGAATTCATTAGGGTTTTGACAGTAAAGGTGAGTTCTAGACCCCCGATTTTATGTGTTTTTAAATTTGATTGGGGCTGAAAATGCATGTACAATATTTTTACAGAAATAATGTATGTAACCGTATGTATTTATGCTTATATACCGATGTTTATGGGTGTTTAATGTAATGTTTATGCCTAGAATAGTGTTAAGAAGTTTAGAACCGGTTGGTATGGTGTTTGGGTTGAATAAAATAGTGAAACA
>BJCO01469280.1:0-24484 GCA_018326465.1 Flaveria floridana | reverse complement strand
TAGTATGATTCCCCAAGGTTTAGGAGGAATAATTAGGGCTGTTGAACTCAAGAAGATGCATAGTGGAGTTTTGGCTTTCGGGGGAAAATGCAGGAGTAAGTCCTGACATGGAGTTCCCGTAAGTGCCTGTAGATGCCTGTTAATGTAGGCTATGTATGTATGATGCCTTGCATGATGATGCGTGTGAATGACGTGTGTATGTTCCGTATGATATTGTATGCTTATCTTATCCAAAACTTTACGAGTTATGATAATGAATGAACAAAGTATTATGTAACGTAAAGTGAAAGATAATGGAATAGAAACATAACGATGAATGCATGTATTAATGAATGAATGAAAAAGGAATATGATGACGAATACATGCATTAATGAACGAATGAAAGAAGTCTTGCAAGCATTGGATAAGGAAAAAGGGTCCTTCTTTGTGATTGACCATACGTATGGTGCCTCTACCGCATACCTCTAGTACTGTGGCATACGTTTTGCTGTTCATTTAATGACTTCGGCCCAGTAGCTAAGACTGATTGAGTTATAGCATATGGTATTGGTACAAAAGATATCCAATGTGAAAACAAAGAGGAAACAAAGAGGAAATGAACGAACGAATGACGAAGATAATAATAGTTATTATCTGTATGTATGTATGATGTATGCTCACGAACGAAATGTCGTAATAAAGAATGAGACTGAATCCTTGTCATTTGACCACAGTAATCATGGCTGAGTGCCATGAAGTGGGTAAAGCCTGACAGGATTTAATTGAGAACTGCATCCTTGTCATTCGACCACAGTAATCATGGCTGAGTGCTATGAAGTGGGTAAAGCCTGACAGGATCTAAATGAGAACTGCATCCTTATCATTCAACCACAGTAATCATGGCTGAGTGCCATGAAGTGGGCAAAGCCTGACGGGATTTAAATGAGAACTGAACGATAATGATGTATAACGAATGAATGAATGAATGAAAGAGATAATAAACGTATTATATATGTGTACGTATGATGTATGATCGCGTGAAAGTAAAGAATGGTGTATAATGAAAACAAAGTATGTTTATTATAAAACTAGAACTCACTCAGCAACACTGACTTTTTATGTGTTTCCAGTTGACAGGTAGTGTTGCTGAGGATGGCACGAGGCGGCTACTCAGCTCTTTTGGGATGGCATTCCCCTTTTGATAATGCTGCCACGCATTATGTTGCGTGCAAGTGTTCCTTGAGGATCCCGATAAACGGGATTACTTAAGGAACTTCTTTAAATGAAGTTTTAATATTTCTATACTAGAGGTCACTGTTTATGACCATTTTGTAATTGATAACGATGTAATATTTTGCTTAATGCTTTTGTGATGTAATACCACATTAGATGTTTTGTAATTGTTGTACGTTGTTTTAACTGGCAAAAGCATTTATGGTAAATTGAAAGTTAATTCAAAGATTTCCGTTGCAAGATTTTATTTTGTTAATGAAATTATATATTTTATGTGCAATGAATGACCAACTGTGAGGTGCCCGGGATCAGGGCCTTACATATAAAAATGCACACATGACATCAAGTTAATAGACCTTGAAGTCCTTGGATGCAGCAAATGCCAGGAATATCCTAGCAGCTTTAAGTCTTGCTACAGTTGCAAAAACATTAGTGTAGTCAATTCCTTATTCTTATGTGTACCCTTGAACAACCAGTCTTGCCTTGTTCTTGATGACAAGTCCTTTATCATCCTTCTTGTTTCTAAACACCCATTTAGTACCTATGATAGTCTTCCCATGAGGAAGAGGACATAGGTTCCAAACCTTTTGTCTTTTGAATTGAAGCAGCTCCTCAGCATTGCTTCAACCTAACTTCCATCCTTCAAAGCCTTATTAACTTTCTTTGACTCTATCTGGGATAAGAAACAAGATTGTAGACAAACATTTTTGTCATGGGTTTGTCCTTTTGTTCTCACCCCCTTGTCAATATCTCCAATGATGTTTATGGTAGGGTGTGACTTGTGGATCCTGAGTTGAGGGATCACAGCAAGTTGTTTAGACAGATCTAAATTTGAAAAGTTTAGATCTAACAATGAAGTGTCTTCCACCACATCAGCACACTTATCAAGAGAAGCTTGATCCAATGAGTGTGTGACATCATTGATGTTGTTATCAATGGAGTGGTTATCAGCATCAAGAAATTCTTGATCACTCTCACCACTACCATTGTTTCCTACATTTAAAGCTCCTGCATCTGTGTCTTCTACCTCTAAGCTGGAATTCTCAAGTACTTGAGATGTATCAGCATGATCTATTATTATTGTGTTGATAGGAACTTCATTTGTAGGGTTAGTTACCACTAGAGCTGAAGATATAGTCTGTCTTGGTCTTCTCAATTTAAATCTTGGATCAGGATCTTCTATTGATGTGTTACCTTTTTATCCTGAAACATCTTCACAAGATTTGTTAAAACAGTTAGTAACTAAATCAAGATCAAATAGTTAATCAGGAGAAGAATCTTTCACATAGGGTGTCTGCTCATTGAAGATCACATTGGTTGATTCTTCAACTACTCTAGTTCTAAGATTGTATACTCTATAAGCCTTAGCTTAAGAGCCGTATCCAATGAAGTGTCCATAATCTGATTTCTCAACAAACTTGGCTACTTGATCTTTGGTATTCAAGACGGTGCATGGACATCCAAATGTTCGGAGAAAACCAATGAAAAGTCTTCTTTTGTGCCGTAGTTCATAAATAGTCTTACCATAAGTCTTAACTACTAAAACTCTGTTCTGCACATAGCAGGCTGTATTACTGCCTCTGCCCAGAAGGTAATGGGTAGTTTAGAGTCAGACAACATGGTTCTTCCAGCTTGAATAAGTGTCATGTTCTTCTCTTAGCAACTCCATTATGCTGAGGAGTCTTGGGAGCACTATATTGTCTTGTAATACCCTTTTCATAACAAAATGTGTCAAGTATTTGGTTCTTGACTTCAGATCCTTGATCACATCTTACGGTCTTGACCTTGTGATCAATTTGTTTCTCAAGTTTCAAAATGAAATTCTTCAAGATCTCAGGAGTTTCATCCTTAGTTTTAAGGAAGAAAACCCAAATGAATCTTGTGAAGTCATCTATGATCACCAAATACTATGAGGTACTTCCTAAACTCATTACACTGGTAGGGCCAAAGAGATCCATGTGTAATAAGTGAAGGGGAGTAGTGATAGAGTTCTTAACCTTTGGCTTGCGACACCAAGTGTTGTTTCCCTTTCAGGCATGCAACACAATGATCATCACTTGTAAACTCGTTCTTTAGCATTCTAGTTATGAAATCATTCTTAATCAGTTTATTCATGTTCTTAAAGTTTACATGGTACATCCTTTTATGCCAAAGGAATGACTCATCACTATTGCCCTTAGATCGAAAGCAAGAAACTTCTCCTAAGGGGGGATGTTTCTTGCAAATCCATTTTATACATGTTCCCTTTCCGGGGTGCTCTAAGCAGGATATGCTCTTAAGGAATGACCACCCTGACTTGAGAACAATGCACTCTTGCTCAGTAAAGAGCATGTTATGTCTTTAGTCATAAAATTAGGATACACTCACTAAATTGTACCCAAGATCCTTAACAAAATTTACTTTCTCAATATTGAGCTTACCATTTGTGAACTTGCCCCTTCTAGAAATGTAACCACCAGTGTCTCCTCCAAAAGCAACTGGTCCTCCATGAATTTTCTCAAAATTCTAAAGTAATGAGCCATTGCCTGTCATGTGCCTGGAACAACCACTATCAATGATCCATACATTTCTTTTGGTCTTCAACTGTTCCTGCATAATAAAAGGAGAATTAGTAATATTTGGAAACCCAAGCCTCATTGGTCGTGGGCTCTTCAAAATGAACTAAAGACAATGCAACAGTAATTGATCCTATATTGAGACTATGGGGATCATTTGTTGTTGTACATGAAGAATTTTCAGTCACATGGTCTTCCTTTATCTTCCACACCATCTTTGGAAGATTAGACTTAACCTTCAAAGCTTCAGAAGTTTTTACAACTTTGAAAGTTTTAGAGACTGGCCCTTCAGAAGATCTTGCTTTCACTGCAACAAGCTTTAGTGCTTCGGAAGCATTCCTTTTTTCCGAGACCAAATTTTCTTCCGGAGTTCACTTGTCTTCATTTTCATTTTGGAGCTTCGAAAGAAACACTGATTTCTTCTAAAGCTTTCTTCTTCTTGCTCTTCTCAGAAGTCTTCTTCTTTGTTATGTTGACAGTACTTTTGGGATTGTAGATGCAATCCTTAGCCTGATGAGAAGTACTGCTACATATAATATAGTCAAAATGCTTTCTTCTGAGAGCCTTCTTATGAATAGAAGGCTGAGTTTGATAATTTTCCCTCTCCATACCCATCTGTGAAGATGTTATAGCATGCCTCCTAAAGTGAAGCTTGTCTTTGGAGGTGGATGGTTTATGTTGTGTTCCAGTGTTACACAGCTACTCAGTCTGCATTCCTTCATAGGGATGAGTTGAACATGTACTTGAACTCTTTGTACTAGAGTTAAAAGTTGTGTCCTCAGCCTTTACCATTTCAGAACCTGTAGAGATAAAAACTTGTTTCTGCTTGGAGTTGAAAGTGGCATTGATCTCCTGAGCTCTCTTTGATCTTTTATTTGTTGCTCTGATCAAGTTCTTCCTCTTTACTTAGTCATCCCTGACTTCTTCCTCTCCTTAAGAGTGTAGTGACCCATGTTACGATCATCTTCCTCACTCTTCCTAGATCCATCCTTCACTACCTCCTCTTCATCCTCTTCATCACTAGGATCTACGGATGGCAGCTCATCTTGACTAGGTCCACACCTTGGAGATCTTATAGACAATAGAGTGTGTAGAGGAGATATCTTAGTAGATCCTAGTCCCTATTTGTTCTGATAACACACTTTGGAATATAGGGATGAGGATATGATGTTCTTGAAGGTCTCTTCTTCAAGAACATGCTTCTCTACCTTGGCTTTGCTGATCACTAGCTCAGCCTGGAACTTGGTTAACTTAGTAATGAGATCTTTGATCTGAGTCCTGTAGTTGGTATGCTCATGTTTAAGAGTTGAAATGGTTTTCTTTAAGTCTTCTATTTTTAACTTATGCTTATTTTCAAATCTTTTGAAATTAGATTTTAATATGTATAAAGACTTAAGATCAGATCTCATTTCTAAGTTATAAGACCTGTATCTATTAACTTTAGCAATGCATTCTGGGATACAAAGATGTTCCAATACCTTGGATTCATCTAGATCTGCCATCAGTGCTTGGTTTGGAGACATATCTTTTACCTGGAAGCTCCAATCAAAGCCTTCTTCTTCAACAGTAACTGCAGTTTGCTGCTTGGGCTTCTCAGTATGTGAAGCTCCCTTAGTGTAGTTTGGCTTGGGTTGTGCTTGGCCACCATTTGTCCTGGGTGCATTGCACTCCCTAGCAAAGTGACACATTTCGTTACAGTTGTAACGCTTCATTTTGCTTTTATTCAACCCAAACTTTCCACTAGATACATTGATAGGAAACTTTCCCCAGTCCTATTATAGAACTTCTTGGCTCTGTGAGTGAGAATAGCCATTTGTTATACTATCTCTATGTACTCCAGGTCATCTGGATGGATGCAGTCCAAGTCTTCAAAGGTGAAGAGAAAGTTGCTTGTGTTTTCATCATGTGACACAAAGGCATGTGATGAGCTTGTCTCTTGGAATGGGCTTCCATGGATGTAGCTCTCCTTTGGTGTCTCAGGGAAGGTGATGAAAAGGCCCTTGGGTGAGTTGTCAGGGTAAGAGATGAAATGATGTTGTGGTTCTCTACAATCCCTTTCAACCACATAAAGGGTAGAACTCTTTGATTATCAGAGTTGTCAAATGGATTTTGTATCTTCATCTTCATTTGGTAACCACTGAGTATGCCATACAACTTAGTGAGAGTGAGGGTCTTGAGATTTTCAGTCCACTTAATGACCACACAATAGTGTGTCCATTGTCTAGGAAGAGAGGACAAGAACTTTCTCACAATGTCATTATTCTCCAGTTTTACTCCAACATCCATCAGAATATCCACAATCTCAACATACCTAAAGTATTGTTGAGTCATGGTTTCACCTACTTTGAAGGTGAAATTCTCAAACTACTACTTCAGAAAATCCTTCTTGTTTTCTTTTGCATTAGAAGAACCTTCATACATCAGCTTCAGTGCATCCCAGAGCTGCTTGGCAGTCTTGCACTTCTTGAAGCCTTTATAGAATGCATTTGGAAGAGCAGTTTGGAGGGTAGTCATGGCTTTCTGATCTATGTCTATTCTTAATGTATAGTTACAAAATCATGGAACTTTTCACCAACTTATGCAAGTTGGTAGGTCTTCAGAGTTGCAGGGGAAAGTTGGTCAGCTTTTGTAAAAGTATATCAGAGAAAAGCATATTCTTCTAAGTCTTTAGAAGAAATCAGTCTTCACTTCATTAGGCTTCAGAAGACTTTGTCTTTGAAGCTTCGAAAGACTTCATCTTTGGCTTCAAAATATTTTATCTTTGGCTTCGAAAGACTTTATACTTGGAATATTTCTTGTTCTGAGTATAAAGCTTCCACGGGAACTTTTAGCTTTGGAAGATTTTATACTTAGTATAATTCTCATACAAAGCATAAAACTTTCATAGCAGTTCTATTTGGTACTTTGGTGCATGCATACCGGAAGCCCTTTGGTTGATTTGGTTCCATCAGCCTCTATATAAACCTTACAGGTGCCCTCCTATGGGAATTTGAGGGATTTGGTTATGAGTGAGGCGTATAAATCCAAATACTTAATACATCATGGTTCTAACAAAGTGTATCATGACCTTAAGGCGCACTATTGGTGGCCTAATACGAAGGCGGATGTAGCTACCTATGTGAGCAAGAGTTTAACCTGCTCTAAGATGAAAGTTGAGTATCAAAAGCCATCTGGGTTATTGTAACAACCTGAGATACCTTTATGGAAGTGGGAGCAGATCTCTATGGATTTCATTACCAAATTACCCAGGACTCCTAGTGGGTGTGACACGATAAGGGTGATTATGGATAGATTGACTAAGTCTACTCACTTCTTGGCGATCAAAGAAACCGGCAAGATGGATAAGTTAATGCGGATTTACTTGAAGGAAGTGGTCTCTCGGCATGGAGTACGAATCACGATTATTTCTGATTGTGATGCCCGCTTTACTTCTCATTTTTAGCAATTATTACAGAAATCCTTGGGTACACGCTTAGACATAAGTACTGCATATCATCCTTAGACTGACGGACAGAGCGAGCGCACTATACAGAACTTGGAAGATTTGTTACGAGCGTATCTAATCGATTTTGGGAATAATTGGGAAGTTCATGTACCTTTGGTGGAATTTTTCTATAACAACAGTTACCACACCAGTGTTCAAGCGGCACCGTTTGAGACACTGTACGGGCGGAAATGTAGGTCACCAGTTTGTTAGGCAGAAGTTGGTGATAGTCAACTGACTGGCCCTGAATTGGTTCATGAAACCACCGAGAAGAGTATAGATAAGAAATCATATGGCAGCCGCCAGAGATGGACATAAGAGCTAAGCTGATAAACGAAGGAAACCTTTAGAGTTTCAAGTCAGAGATAAGGTTTTGTTAAAGGTCTCACCATGGAAAGGTGTGATCCGTTTGGGAAAATAAGGAAAGCTTAACCCACAGTATGTTGGACCATTCGAGATCATATAAAAAATTGGCCCGGTGGCAAACTGTTTAAGGCTACCTGATTCGTTAAGTAGAATTAATGATGTATTCCATGTCTCTAACTTGAAAAAGTGTTTAGTTGACGAGAACTTGATTGTACCGCTCGAGGAAGTACAAGTCGACGAACAATTACGATTCATTGAAGAACCGGTTAAGGTAATGGACCGAGATGTCAAGACCTTGAAACAAAGGAAGATTCCTATCGTCAAGGTTCGCTGGAACTCAAAACGTGAACCGGAGTTTACGTGGGAACATGAGGATCAAATGAAACTCAAGTATCGTCATCTGTTTGAAGCAACGACTACTACTGGCGAAGATAATGATTAAAATTTCGAAACCAAATTTTTTTCAACATAGGGATAATGTGACAACTCACTCAAACTCACACGATCTCCAAAACTCACATGATCTCTTTATGACAATGCAGTAGAACAGTGCTGTAACACAACCATGTAACGTAATTTTCAGGACGAAATTCTTTCAACATAGGGATAATGTGACATCTGGTAATTTTCCGTTACCAAACTTCGTTAGTTTCATTAGGTCTTGCATACACGTGTCGTGAGAACACACTAGTTGTTGTTGAACGTTGGTGACTTAATAACAATTATCTATGATAAACAAATAATAATCTAATTAATAATGTTGATTATTAATTCATGGTTAGGTGATTTATGAATTTTAGGATTATTTGTGAATTTTACTTGATAACGTAACTACGTGTAATATATATTTCATGATCTTGTCATTGGTTGAAAAAGGTATATGATTACTATTTTGGGGTAGTAATACTTATGTTGTGTAGTAAAAAACACTAAATAAAAGTTAAAAAGGATTAGCGTTTATAAAAGGCTAACAAGGAAGGGTTATTGGGTAATTACCACTAAACATAAAGTTAACAAAACTAAAAAAACCTAATCCCCCTCCCCACCCCTTTATGTGGCCGAGACCAAAAGCGCGCACACACACACACTTCGATTTTGTGAAAAACACCAACCAAGCATCGATTTGATCTAGTTTCAAGCATTACAACTTGTAGCAAGCATCAGTTCTTGATCATTACGTGATTTAAGGTTAGATTTTGATTAGTTTTTCATGAGTTTTGAGTTTTGGCCGAACCCTAGTTCGATTTCTATATAAAAATTCGAAATTTATGTTGTTTGATGATTGTATGATGTTGGTTAGATTGTATTGATAATAGTTTACGTGGATTATACAAGAAATTCTTGGTTTTGATGTGTTGTTCATACCTTACTAATAATAGTAACTCTTGTGCATGAACTTGGTGAATTGATACTTGTGAGATTTATGGATTATGATGATTTGATGATGTTGGTCATGTCTAGATGTTAGCATGGACTTGATTAGGTATGCTATTGATGGATTCATGGAAGAATTGAGTGTCAGATTGACCTTGGGGTGCCACATTCCCAAAGGGGAAACTTTAGTTTAGAAGATCATTGGATTTTATATGTTAGACATGTTTATGATGCTAGGATCATGTTAGAATGTTTATGGATGATGTCTAATATGTTGGATTGTGATTATTGGGTCATATGATTAGTTGGTGCGACTATGGAAACATATGGGCTTTCTTGATAAATGTGCAGGTGTACGTGTTATGTGTTATGATGAATTGCCATTATAGATTATTATATTGATAATGTCTTGCTTGTGTGAGTTGTATAAACAAACAAACAAACAAACAAACCCAGTATATCCCACTCAAGAGCAGGGTCTGGGAGGGGTAGGTGGTGGCAAGTCTTTCCTCTATCCAGATAGGTAGAGAGACCGCTTCCAAAGAGACTAAATTAGAATTTTTGGGAGGGGTATGTGGAAACTAAATTAGAATTTTTGTCGTATGATGAATTGGATTACGTACGTTGTATGATAACTTGGATTAGCATAAAAATCATGATAAGTTTTACATGTTACGATGTGGCTTATGAGAATAACTTGCAGAGTAACCTCAAATGGTATGTTGAATGATTAATTGCTATACTTGATCAAACAAGAACTTACATGTCACCGACGGGTCAAATGGGTCAAATGGGTCAAATAGGTCTAATGTGTCTTGTTTTTCAAAATCCTTGTGTACAAGTGTTATAAAGCACTTAGGGTTGTTAAAGATTCTATGTACACATACTTATGTACTTGCGTGTTCTAGGTAACCTCTGAAGGTTGTCTTTCTACTCACTGTTGGCTTTTATCATTGCTCGTGCGTACCAAGTGAGTTCATGCCCAACTGTTTTTACTTACTTCCTTTTAGGGGGAGATAGCATACTTTTTCTTTTACAAACGCTTTTATAGATAAGTTGTGCTAGTATAAGGTAGTTTAGCATTACCATGAAAGTCCTCACACTTTCGTATCGTTAATATTCGTAACTAGCGGAAAATGTTGGGTAGTACTAGTGGGCCTGACAAGCCCCACCTGTGCGACTCGAGGTCAAACGGGTGCAATATTGTCCTGAACACAAACATCATCACAACTTGGTAGGTTGTGATAGGAGGCAAACAAACGAAACACATGTCAGCTTCGATCGCGAAATCACTATACTTACTACTTGTGAAACCAGACTAGCTATCTGTTTCAGCACATTACCTATGATTATTTCACTTTTACTGATTTGATTTAATGCAAACTCTTGAACTCACCAACCATTGTGTTGATATTTTAGTTTGGTATTCTCAGGTCGAGGTTGACTGCAGTCGTAGGAGCACGCACGGGTCTCATACGCATTCTTAAAACTGATAACATTAGTATTTTGAATTGTTACTTTGGTTACTTTATGGTTTGGCGTGTGCTTTGCCAATTTACATTTTCAGTACTTTGAGTTTAACTTATTTATAAAGTACTTCCACAAATATTTTAAAGTTACAAACTCTGATTCATTTTATACATTGCATATAATGTCGTTCTGAGTAACTAATGACTAGGATCCTGGTTTGTTCACACGTCTCGCGGTATAACCCCGCACGTGGATTTTGAGGGTGTGACACACCATATTACACAAGATACGTAAATATGAGAAAATTTTGTGTTAAAATCTTTAGTATAAATGTTTAGTGTTGGGTCAATTGGTTTTTTCAAATGTGAGTTATTTTTTAAGAGGGTTGGGGGGCAGTCTCGGTTGATAAAACAAATAAGTGGATTCAAATATATAATAAATATTTTTTTAAGTAGGGTCGTACATTTTACGGTTAATAAAAACTTACGATATATTGATTTATACTTTTTTAAAATACATAAAACAAGATTTAAAAACTAACATTTATATATTACTACATCTAAATAAGTAAGGGCGGTGGGGTTTCTAGCACGTCTCACCTCTCGATTGTTTTACAAAGAGAAATTGTTTTTTCTTTTTTTTGAAATAACTTAGATGCAACTCTAGAGAAGTTGGTTAACGTTTTGTGTATGCACTGTTAGTGACGTAGGTTCGAGTCCTATAGCAGCTATAATTTCCCTATATGTTTAAAAAGGAATGGGAATGAACAGTGTCAGGGTTAAATCCGATATTTCACATTTTTCTTGGGTATTGTGCCTTTGCTTTAAGACCTGCAACCTCTTTTTACATTTTCCCAAGATGTTTTCGGTGATGGTCGTCGGTCTTAAAGAGAGAAAGGGTGGGTGCGTCGCCGCCGGCTTGCTGGACAACTGCTGCATTCACCATGATTTGGGTGTTTTAGGAGGGAGAGAATGTGTGATGGTGGCGGTTTGGGCACTTTTGTGTCTCTGACGCCATCTTCGGCTTGTTGTACAATCATTGGCGTCTATCTTTCTCTCTTAATCGCCTAAGCTTGACTGATTGTGGTGTTGCTACCACATATCTCTAGTGGTCGTTCAAGGAGGTGATGCTGGTGGTTTCCCCCTCCACTTCTTTATCTAACTGATATCCATTTAGGGTTTTTAGATCTACTCCCTGTGGACCTCCTTTGGTGTTGTTGGATGCTGCCAGTGGTCCCTTTGGACCGTCATCGATGGCGTCTGAGTGTAGCCGGTTGGTTCTTGGCCAGCTCTCCGTTTCAGCATCGTTACCGAGTTGGAGGCCACTCCAGGTTGGCCTTTTTTGGGTCGATGATAATGAATGATTCATCTGAGACCATTCTATTTTGAAACCGAGATCGGTGACAATGGATGCATGGTTGGGTTTATGTGTTGTTTGACGTTCTGTATTCATAATCATTGGGTTAGTGACGATAGTTTCATCTTCATCTGAGGCCATCGGTGATGCTTAGGTGTCCACAGCAGATATGGTAATTTGTGGTTTTATTGGTACCTTTGTTTGTTGGAGTTTTCTTATTAATGTGTTTGGTCTAAACCCTAACCTTAGGATGTTGAGAATGAAGATGTCTGCATCTAAGATCATATTAAAACTCTTTTGTTACGACCATATGCAGCTTATTTGGGCAAGTTTAGGGGCAGTGATGAGATACTGGAGTATTGTCGGTTGCTTAGGCGTGGCTGGCGATTATAGTTAGCAGCCGTAACCGATTACTGGTTCTGAGCCCGAGTCTAGAATTTCAAATTGTTTTGAATCAGTAATCATGTATCTATAAACGATTCCAAATAACTTCATATATTAGTTTATGTACTCAACCACATTAATTACACTATCACAATGCGGCTAAGGAAATTCACAAACATACGCTTAACCACGTTAAAGTCATCATATGCCCCCGCAGCAACGCGCTGGTATTAATTTCTAATTATTATTAACATTATTTTATACTCTACTATCAAATTTTGTTTATATCAAATCTGAAAAAGAAACTGCCAGAACGGTTAAGGAATGTCAATACAATCAGTCTCACAAGGAGGAGAGTGTTAGAACACTTAACATATTAAATAAGGAACTGTGATTGAGTATGAGATACAAAGAACACAAGAAAAAAAGGAGACAGAACTCAAGAACAATATATAGGGTTTTCCAGAATGATGTATATTAATCTCAAGTTCTTTTACAATTGTTACAATGCATAAAATAAGATACAAGACCTAGAGATACTTTATACTACATCTTATAACCGGCTATACTTTGAAAGCCAGTTGGAAACATTGATAGGCAACAAAACCAATGTAGAGTCAAAAGGCTGATTTCCTTTTGACTAGTGACTATGACATGCTATAACGCATAAACTAATATATTACAATAAGGATGAAAGTATGTAAAGTAGAAAGTTACAGACTCTAAACCTCAATGTACAGTTGTAAAAGCATGGACATTTTCACCAGCTTATACAAGTTGGTGAAACATCAGAGTTGTAGCGGTAAGTGGGTCAGCTTTATGCAAATGCTCATCCAAGGAAAGCATATTCTCCTTTGTCTTCGGAAGAAATTAGTCTTCTCTTCATTTGGCTTCGGAAGACTTTGTATTTGAAGCTTCGGAAGACTTCATCTTTTGGCTTCGAAAGATTTGGTATTTGTCTTCAGAAGATTTTACACTTGGAATATTTTCTTTGTAGAGTGTCAAACATTTTAAGCAACTTCTACCTTGTACGTAGTGCATGCATGCAGAAAGCCTTGGGTTTCTTTGGTTGCATCAGCCTTCTTATATAACCTTACAAACTCCGCCTAGGCTGATGCTACCAAAACAGAGAAGTTTGATCAGTAGTTGACAGTCCTCATTAGGATCAAGACCATTCCCTTCATCATCATTTGATCAGGATCATCTCAGACTATCGTAATATCTTCTCATGTCATGGAGATCATGTAGACGTAGATCAAGCATGTCTTTCTAGAAGTAGACATCTTGACCACTTTGATCTCTGATGACAAACCATCTATCTGAATTAGCAGTAAAAGTCCAGGACAGGATAGGTCTTCAAGCTGCAAGAGGTTGTGCTTGAGTAGGAGTTTGTTGAGCAGCCTTTTGTTCCACTTCCTTAGGATGCTCAGACTCATCCTGAGGTCTTGAGGAGGATGCATTTGGCTTCTTTTTTGATACACTCTTCATGGCCATTATTTTCTTCCTCTTTGATGTCTTTAACTGAGAGGGCTGGTCTTGAGTATTAGGTTGTTCTGTTGTGCCTCTCTCAGTTAGGTCATTTTCCCTCACAGGTTCAGAAGGAAAGGGAGTAGAACCCTGCTGTGGAATAGAAGATGAAGTTGGCTGAGATGCAGTTGAAGGTCTAGGTTGTGTTGTCTAAGTTGGTTCAACCTTAACCTCAACCTCAAGAGGATCTTGTCTTGGTGGAGAATGCAAATCTACAAGCTCTCCCTTTTTAATCTTCTTCTTGATCACTCTAATGTTCCCATCCATAGTGGATAGAGACATTGGACCAAGTCTCCTTCCGAAGAATCCATACAATTTCAAGATGCTCATCATCCTCTGTCTATCAGCAGACTTATTTTGACTCTTTTAGATGATGGCTCTTGACTTTACAGCCTATTTCCTAATCTTTATCTTAGCAGCTTTTTATTCTTTAATGAACTATTGTTCAGCTTCTTAAGATATTCAAATTCAATGTACTCATATGAGAGGGGAAGAAGTGCAGATGTCTGATAGAGACATGTGGCACTCAGGTAGTTGATCATGTTTTGTCTAGCAGCCTCCTTATCTACCTGAGGTTGTTTAATTGCCATAACCTCTTTCTCATGGCTTTCATGAACTGGGGAGAGGGGAGGAGTGTGTTTGTAAAGGCTCTTCTGCCTTCTTTATTTTTTAACTTTGAGGAGAAACTCTACATCCTCTACCTCCTTCCTCTCTTTTTCAGCTCTAAGTCTGCCAGTTAATTCAATTCTTGTAAGGAAAGAGAGATGAGTTTATCTATATTGTAACTTCTGGTCCCCAAGTAGTTTAATCTAGCAGCCCTCAACTCATCATCTTGAGTGTTTGGCCTAGGGGTTGCCCTGATTGTTGCTTCCATGAAGCTGGAGACCTACTTGAACTCTCTCCCCTTAGCTCCCTCTTCCTCTCTCTTTACTCCTTCTTAATCTCCTTAGAAGTCATTTTCCTCTTCCATTTGTCACTCACAGGCCTTGGTGACTCAGGGTGGAGAGAGCTTTGGCCTTCATTGCTTGGTTCAATAATCAAGCTCTGCCCAGAGAGAGGTTATGACTGAGGATAGAGGATGCTAAAGTAGTTGTTTCTATGATAATGCTCACAGGTTCTATCACAAGGCCTTCAGTCAAGGTTTCCACATCAAAACTAATCTTAGGGTCCACCTCAATATCCAGTTGACCAATGACATTTCCTGTTTGCATTTGTCTTCTTCTATGCCTTAACTCTTCAACAATCATGTCGTGAATCCTTTCAGCCATTATGTCAGCTTGCCTATGTTGAGTTTGGTTGACAAGTGGCATATTGACTAGAGAAAGACTATCATAGTAGTTCAAGGTCTGAAAGTTGAAGACCTATTACAGTATCAGGTCTCTTCCATCAGCATCATACCTCCACCCTAGTGTTTCATTCATAGCTCTATAGGGTGGGAATGACATTACCCTTGGTATACCCTCCTTAAACAGACTTTGTATGAGAGAGTCCATATCAATGTGAACTTGAGGAGGTTGCTACGTATGGATAATTAAAAGTGAGGGTGGTGAGTCCTCAATATCCATACTCTGTGAAGGACTCCTGGGTTTTGAGATTGCTTGGACTTCCACTCCCTTTTTGGTAACATCACCCTCTTGCGTAGCTGAGTTGGGGGTTATGTCTATCACATCCTCAGGTTCTTGTGTTCCTGGTTGAACCCTCCTGAAAGGTCTCTTATCTAGTTGTTCCTTGAGATCAGAAATCTCAATTTGCTGATCATTGACCCTTCTTTGCAAGGTAGTCACTTGAGATTCTAAGTGACTGACCTTAGAGACTAAATAGATGCATGTTTTGGTCAGTTTTTGCACCTTTAGTCTAAGATTCATCTCATCTTCAGTAGAAGAATCACTGGGGGATAAGAGAATTGGACCTAAGTCATCTTCCTCATCACCAGCCTGTTGTTCTTGGCTACTGGATTTCTCCTACATATTGACCGCTTTAGTTGAAGTGTAATAGGGTAGGTTGCCATGGTTGAGGTCTTAATGATGTAATCACTTGCAGAAGTAAAGGCCTCTTCTATGTGGATCTCCTGAACATGTTCAAGAATATCCACCTCAGTGGTAGGTGGATGATGTGGGCTAGATATAGGAGAAACAGAAGCACCATATCTCTTTAAGCAGGGAAAGAGAAGAGAGACTCATGGTACTCGCTGAGTGCCATATCCTTATCATCATCATAGAATTCTAGGCTAGGTATTGGCTGGTTTAGATCAAGAGGTTGGGGACGGTAATTTTTCCCTAAAGGTTGTTCACTAGAGTGTTGAGACTCTGAGTGAAGGCTTAAGACTTCTTGGGTTGTTGGCTCATCAGTTTGAGCATGAGGAACGTCATGACTGATTATTTATGAGATGGGAGTGGTTTGCTCCTAAGGGAAAGTGGGAGCTCCAATGTCCACTTCCTTCGGTATGGGTGGTAATAGCATAAGTTGAATAACATATGCAGGGGTTTGTTTGGATTTTCTTTGGTAGGTGATGGTTATTTATAGTTATGTGGGTTGTCTTGAAGTGGAAGGTGTGGGTTCAACACTAGCTGGTGCTGCTAGGTTGTCACCTTGAGCAATGAGCTCTAACATTTTTGGGACTAGGGCTGTTTCTACCCCTGAGAAGCCCACATAGGCTTTCTCATAATTTTAAAGATGTTGGGTTTTATCTATCCCAATTTTAGAATATTACATGTTCCCCTCAACTATGAGCCCAAATCACAGTTGAGAATGTGCTGAATATATTGAGGGAACATGTAATATACTAAGGAGTCCAAGTTTGTAAGATTTGGGGAAGGACAATTCACCTTCATAGCCCATCTACTCAAAAGATTGGTTAACAGCAGATTTGGGGAAGGACAATTCACCTTCTACATCATCCAGCTAAAGATAAGTGTTTATGGATGCTGGGGTGATGAAGATTTTCCTCCCCTGTAATATGGCAAACAGTGCCTTCTCCCCATCCATGGTGAACTCTTGGCGGGTCCTCCAAAAGACTAAAAGTTGATCCTCATAGAGTGGAGGATTAATGGTGAGGGAGGTAAAGTACTTAGATAGAGAGAGAAAGCGGCAAACATTTGAGAAATTTGGATCTTTCTCAGGGTTCAACAGAGCAACTTGATTGTGTTGTCTGTGAAGATGCATGGAAAATCTAGTTGGTTTTCTGCGGTCAGGGTTGGCCATTTGAGGTAGCTTTGAGATGAAGAAAGGTAAGAATAAAGGCGGTGAGTGGGTGAATTTAGGTTAGAGAAGTTGCAGATGAAGAAGATGGTTAAAAGGGGGAACCGTTGGGTATATTTATATGAAATGGACTTGAGACAAAGTTAATGCAAAAGAATAAACTTTGAAGTCTGAATGTCAATCTCACCTCTGAGAAAGTATCCAAAAAGGTAGTTTTCTTGGAAGATGAAATTCTTCTGAAGGTATTTTTGTCTTCAGAAGTTTTTTGAAAAACTTCTGAAGCTAAATTTTGACTTCGAAAGATATTCCTTGACTTTGTGAAAATTTGGTTTCAGAAGAAAATTTTCTTAAGTAATTTTTCTTCCGAGGGATATTTGGTTTCGGAAGATATTAAAACTTGGTTTTGGAATAAATTTTTTCTTCAAATACATATAAGTACTTATAAGCATATTTTGGCTTCGGAAGAAATATTAACATTTTTTGCGAAAGTAAATTTCTTATAACTAGTTATCTGTTTTGATGACTTAAAATTCTTCCGAAGATAATTTTAATATCTTTTAAAAGAAAATATATTCAATATTTTCAAAATTCTAAGGAATATCGTTTGAAAAAAGACTTTTTGTCAACATAAACTGGGCTTATGTGGGTGATAGTTTAGACAACTTAGGACACACGGTTCTTTTTAAAAGTATTTTGAATTAGGTTTTAAGAAAATCTATTCAAAATTAATCATACCAATAGCTGATACAAGATATTTAAATCTTTATTCATCAAAAGCCTTTGTAAACAAGTCAGCATATTGTTCATTTGTGTTAACTTTGAGTAGTTTTATCAATCCTTTTTCATGATTATCTCTAATTAGATGATACCTTATGTCAATGTGTTTTGTCCTTGGGTGCTGCATAGGATTCTCTATGATAGAGATGGCACTGTTCTTGTCTATATGTATGGAAGTCTCTTTGAAGTTGTATCCAGAGTTTAGCATTTGATTCTGAATTCAAAGCACTTGATCACAGCAGCTAGCAGCAGCAATGTATTCAGCTTCAACAGTTGATGCAGATACACAGGATTGCTTCTTGTATTGCCATGAGACTATCCTTCCACCAAGGTATTGACATCCCCAGATGTAGACTTTGCAGTCATGTTGTAGTCACCATAGTCACTATTTGTATAGGCATACAGATTAAAGTCAGAATTCTTTGGAAACCAAAGGCCTAACTTTATGGTTCCTTTGAGATATCTAAGAATCCTTTTGACAGCAACCAGGTGTGACATCTTGAGATTTGCTTGATATCTTGCACAGATGCATGTAGCAAACATGATATCAATCCTGCTGGTTGTAAGATACACGAGAGATCCAATCATATCCCTGTAAAGATGTTCATCTACACACTCCCCCTCAAGATCAGATGCAAGGGAGTGGTTTCTTGCTAGTGTCTTTGCAACCTTAAAATCAGTCATGTTGAATCTTGTAAGTATGTCTTGTACATACTTTGACTGACTTATGAAGATGCCATTGTCAACTTGCTTCACTTGAATTCCTAGAAATAAATTGAGTTCCCGCATGGCACTCATTTCAAATCTATTCTTCATCTGCCTCTCAAAGTCTTTGCAGAGGGTTGGATTAGTTGACCCAAAGATAATGTCATCTACATATACTTGAACTAGCATTATCATTTCCTGTTCCTTTAATGAAGAGAGTTCCATCTATACTATCTCTCTTGTAGCCATGATGATAAAGATACTGAGATAGTGTCTCATACCACTTCCTTGGAGCTTGGTGCAGCCCATAGAGAGCTTTATCAATACATAAATAAGATAGTGTCTCATACCACTTTAGTGTCTGATACTAATCGCAGGACCGGTTAAGGGAGTTCAATACAATTAGTCTCATAAGGAGGAGAGTGTTAGAACACTTAACAGATCAAATAGGGAATCGGGTTTGAGTATGAGATGCAAAGAACACAAGCAAACAAGGAGACAGAACTGAAGAACAATATATATGGTTTTCAAGAATGATGTATATTAATATCTAGTTCTTTTATAAGTGTTACAATGCATAAAATAAGATACAAGACCCTGAGATACTTTAAACTACTTCTTACAAGTGGCTATACTTTGAAAGCCAGTTGGAAACATTGATAGACAACAAAATCAATATAGAGTCAAAAGGCAGATTGCCTTTTGACTAGTGACTATGACATATCATAACTCACATCCTAATATATTACAATAATGATAAAAGTACATAAAGTAGAAAGTTACAAACTCTAGACCTTAATGTACGGTTGTAAAAGCATGGACCTTTTTACCAACTGATGCAAGTTGGTAAAACATCAGATTTGCAGCGGAAAGTGGGTCAGCTTTATGCAAAAGTACATCCAAGGAAAGCATATTCTTCTCGTCTTTAGAAGAAATTAATCTTCTCTTCATTTGGCTTTGGAAGATTTTGTCCTTAAAACTTCGTAAGACTTCATCTTTTGGCTTTGAAAGTTTTGGTCTTTGGCTTCAGAAGATTTTACACTTGGAAATTTTCTGTGCAGAGTGTAAAACTTCTAAAGCAACTTCTACCTTGTACGTAGTGCATGCATGTAGAAAGGCTTGGGTTGCTTTGGTTACATCAGCCTTCTTATATAATCTTGAAGAAACAAACAATGAACAAAATTCACATCAAAACATTGATATTATATTGTTTGTATATCAATAATATTTTAAAAAACAAATAAAGCTTTTAGTTGTGTTCAGGATTTCCCACGGTTTTATCTCAAAACTAACCTGAATCGCACCATGCATACCCATAAAATCACCATTATACTAATATAATAATACACTTGAGATGGGTAAACTTGGCTTAAATGCAAGATACTAATAAGATCATTTATGATATTTAAGAATTTTAGTACTTATGAGAATTTTGTTATCTAATGACATATAATTATTATAATATAATATATTTTATTATTTATTAGCATATTATTTAATGAATGCATTTTTTGTAATATAAATCATTATTAAAATCCTATTTCTAAATATATATCAATTAAAAAATACATCACGGAATTCAAGGAACAAAAGTATATTGCTTTTATATTAATATAATAATACTTTAAAAAAACACCATAAAACTTTTTATTGTGTTTCGAGTTCCTCAAGAATTTTATCTCAAAACTTATCTAAATTGTCACATGCATACCCTTAAATCACTAACCTAAGTGTTGTGTTTTCTGTTGCATCTTCCAGGCTTCAAACAATTGTGGATTTATGTATTGTTGAAATCATTAATTATTAAGTAAACGAGGTGTAACCCGCTCGTATTTCATGACGGGTTTTAAACAATACCAACATAATGTAATGATATATTTCCGGCTTAAAAGGCTCTTAAATGGTGGTGACCAACCAAACATGCCACCACATAGACACCACTAACTATAGTCTAAAGAGAGTGGGGACAATCGTGCTAAACGACATCATAGGGCAATGACCAGAAAATGACAGTAGATGTTAGGGTTGCTGGTAATAGTAGCCTGATCCCCCACTATCCATGTCTACTTTGCTCAAATCCACTACCGTCTCTACAGAACCTAAAAACACACTGGCTGGAGCATCGGTCGACATTATCACCATGAACACCATCGGTGACCTCTCTCTACAAGTGACAAGAGGATGAACAGTGCCTATAAAAGCAAGAAGTGAAGAAATGGAGGTAAAGAACTTACAATACCTGAAGCAACCAACATGCAAAGAGCTATCTCCCTACCTCTCCCGTATTGACAAAATGAGAGAGATTTCAAGCAATTAGCAAATATGAATTACTGCCCTAGAAGATCGCATATTTGACTTGAGCACCGTATTTAGGCATTTCAGTTCCTAGGATCTTACGAAGAAAGGCTAAAGATCGTACTGAACACAACCCTATGATATGAGTGAAGACGAGCCAGGAAAGCACCCTGAACTCATAAGGTGAAGGTGAGGAAGCTTGAATTCAGGGGATCTAAACAAGAATTTTGACTAGATAGATTTGTCATTTTATGATGTTTTAGGTGGTACACTCTCAAAAACCTAAATGAGGTAACAACCCCCAAAACATGAAGCTTTGGTGTCCAAAGTTACAAATCATCAAACTTACTTATTTCTTTCATTTGCCTAATTAATATTAGGGATATTTACATATTGTCCCTTTCTAAAATCATTAATTACATATTTTCTCAAGCTAAAAAATCGATTACATATTTCCCTCTCAATACATATATATTATATATTTATCCATTTTATTAAATTAACTCATTGAATGATTATGTAGGACTAGTTAACGGATGGTCAAAACAACCAGTCTCATAATGAGGCGAGTGTTAGATCACTTAATAGATCAAATAGGGAACCGGAGTTTAAGATTTAGGATGCAAAGAACACAAGTAAGTAAAGAGACAAAACTTAAGAACAATATATATAAGGTTTTCAAGGATGATGTATATTAATCTCATGTTCTCTTACAAGAGTTATAATGCATAAGAAATAAGTTATAAGACATTGAGATACTTTATACTACACCCTACAACTGGCCATACTTGGAAAGCCAGTTGAAACTTTGAAAGACAACAAAATCAATGTACAGTCAAAAGACAGATTACCTTTTGACTAGTGACTATGACATGCCATAGCTCACATTCTAATATAATACAAAAAGGATAAAAGTACATAAAGTAGAAAGTTACAGACAAAGACCTTAATGTATAGTTATAAAAGCATGGACCTTTTCACTAACTTATGCAAGTTGGTGAGTCTTCAGAGTTGCAACTGAAAGTTGGTCAGCTTTTGTAAAAGTACATCAGAGAAAAGCATGTTAAGTCTTCGGAAGAGTCTTCACTTCATTAGGCTTCGGAAGACTTTGTCTTTGAAGCTTCGGAAGACTTCTTCTTTGGCTTCAGAAGATTTGATATTTGGCTTCGGAAGACTCTATACTTGGAATATTTCTTATGCAAAGTATAAAGCTTCAGCAGGAACTTTTAGCTTTGGAAGGTTTTATACTTAACATAATTCTCATGCAAGGTATAAAACTTCCGTAGCAGTTCTACTTGATACTTGGTGCATGCATGCCGGAAGCCATTTGGTTGCTTTGGTTGCATCAGTCTCTATATAAACCTTACAAACTCCCCCTAGGCTAATGCTACCAAGACTGAGAAGATTGATCTTTAGTTGATTATCCTCATTAAGATAAGGGTCATTCCTTTCTTTATTAGTTGGCCAGGATCCCTTAGACTTTCATAATATCTTCTCATGTCATGGAGATCATGTAGAGGTAGATCAAGTATGTCTTGCTAGAAGTAGACATCTTGACCACCTTGATCTCGATGACATACCATTTGTCTGGATTAGCAGCAACAGTCCAAGAGAGGATGGGTCTTCCGACTGCAAGAGGCTATACTATGGTAAGAGTTGGTTGATTAGCTTCTTGTTGCACCTCCTCAGGATGTTCTGACTCATCCTGAGGTTTAGAAGTGGATGCCTTTTTCTTCTTGATTACTTTCTTTGCAGCCATCCTTTTCTTCCTCTTTGGAGGGTTAAACTAAGAAGGCTGGTCTTGAGTACCATGTTGTTCTATTGTGCCTCTCTCAGTTGGGTCCTATTCCCTCACAGGTTCAAAAGGAGAGAGAGTAAAACCCTACTGTGGATTAGAAGATGAAGTTGGTTGTGAAGCAGTTGAAGGTCCAGGTTGTGTTGTCAGTGGTTCAACCTTAACCTCAACCTTAGGAGGAGCTTGGCTTGGTGGAGAATGCAAGTCCACAAGCTCTCCTTTTTTAATCTTATACTTGATCACCCTAATGTGCTCATCCATAGTGGATAGAGACATTGGACCAAGCCTCCTTTTGGAGAATCCATACAGCTTCAAGAAGCTCATCATCCTTTGTCTGTTAACAGACTTCTTTTGGCTCTTTAGGATGTTGGCCCTTGACTTTACAGCTTCTTTCCTTATTTTTCTCTTAGCAGCTTTTTGTTCATTTATGAACTGCAGTTCAAGCTTCTTAAGATACTCAAATTTAATGTATTTAAAAAAGAGGGGAAGAAGTAAAAATGCCTGGTAGAGACTTGTGGCACTCCGGTAGTTGATCATGTTTTGTCTATCATCTTTTTTGTCTACTTGAGGTGGTTAAGCTGCCACAGTCTCTCTTTCAGGACTTTCATGAACTGGGGAGAGATGAGGAGCATCCTTGTATAGTCTCTTTTGTCTTCTTTCTTCTTTGACTCTGAGGAGCAACTCTGCATCCTCTGCCTCCTTTCTCTCTTTGGTCAGATCTAAGTCTGCCAGTTCATTTAACTTTTCTAAAGGAAGAGAGATGAGTTCATCAATGTTATAGTTCCTGGTTCCCAGATAGTTTAATCTAGCAGCCCTCTCAACTCATCATTTTGAGTGTTTGGCCAGGGGCAGTCGTGATTGTAACTTCCATGAAGCCTGAGAAACCAGCTGAAGTCTCTCCCCTTAGCTTCTTCTTCCTCTTTGTTTTCTCCTCCTCAATCTCCTCAGGAGTCAGTTTCCTTTTCCCTTGTCACTCACAGGCCTTGGTGATTCAGGATGGAGAGAGCTTTGGCCTTCGTTGCCTGATTAAGTAGTCAAGCAATGGCAAGAGAGAGGTTATGAAACACCTTTACCAATTGGTGTCTCACTGAGGGTACATGATGTTATTAAAGTACTTGACTCTATGACAATGCTCATAGGTTCAGTTACTGGGCCTTCAATCAAGGATTCCCCTTTGAAGCTAATCTTAGGGTCCACCTTAACATCCAGTTGACCAATGACATTGCCTGCTTGTAATTATCTTCTTCTATGTCTGAGTTCTTCCATGATCTTGTCTTGAATTCTCTCAGCCAGTATGTCAGCTTGCCTGTTTTGACTTGGGTTGGCTAGTGGCATACTGACTAGATATCACACCCCCGCTGAGAGCGGAAACACGGGGATGTAACGAGACGGGATCGTCATAACACATTGTAAATAATAGAGATGCAATAAAAATTAATGATGGTATGCGTGTCATGACGACACCCGACACAAAGGAGACTTGTGTCGTGTTTAGTCAATATTCACGACAACATAGCCATAAGCATAAACATTGTAATTGATTCACATAACCAAAAATAACATCATTGTAATGTAATTCCCACAACCCGGGAACAAGTATCTAAAAGAATAATTGTATGTAATCGGACCAACAATGTTTCAAAAGAATGTTTGTCAAGTATTGTATAGTCTCAAAAATGCATCCTAGGGTCTCCACTAAGGCAGCACACCTAGATCTTCAATTAGCATTGTCACCTGAAAAGATATGCTCAAAATGGTCAACAAAATTGTTGGTGAGCTCACAGGTTTAGAATAATAAGTAAATTGATGATGTATAATAGTTTTGCGGAATACCGTGTATAAACTTATAAGTTAGCCAAAATCACATAACTATGAGCTTTACAAAAAAACCTAATGACGTACACACAGAATCTTATCAGAATATATTCACCCAAGGGCCCGTTCCTGGCCACTGTTGGTACCAACTAGTATACCAACAAACAAGG
>BJCO01469270.1:0-14405 GCA_018326465.1 Flaveria floridana | reverse complement strand
TATATATATATATATATATATATATATACACGTACAAGATAATGGTTCACAATCAACCCTGCCGGGACCATCACCTAGCCACCCCACAAGATCACCAATTCACAATCTATTCACACACACACAACCATACATGAATGCATATACATATATCCGAGCACACATGTATCACACACGCTGTCGCAAGCCCTAATCGGCACACAAACAGAAACACACTCGGCAATCACACACATCGCCATCATTGCTAAACCGCAACCTACGCAACGAAAGTGAGAACTGAAACCGCAACGCGACAAACCACAAGTCACGAGGTTAGAAAATCTTACCGATTAACGTAGGGTTGGTTCGGTTGTCGATCGAAGCCGCTGGAAACAAAAACGATGGTTCAAGGACTCGCAATTGAAAGCGAAGACGTCGAAGGGGCTTGACCGGAAGCAAGAGGTTGCCAAGAAAACCTTGCGCAGGGGAGGTCGACGGCTTTTAGGGTTTAGTCGAAGAGGAGGGGTTATGGTGGAAGGGTCGGTTATGGTGATCCGAGGGTGGGGGAAGAAATCGGTTTTTAAATGTATGGCCTCACATGGGCCTTTAGACATTTGGTCCCTCTAGTTTGCAACATTTACAAGATTGCACTTTAGTTTATATTAGTTAATTAATTGTAATTTACTTTCTAATAATAATAATAATAATAATAATAATAATAATAATAATAATAATAATAATAATGATAATAATAACTATTATCCTTAAATAATAATAAGATTGACTAATTTACGATAAGCGGAGAGAGGTTAGATAATGGAAATAGAGTTAACTTGAAAAACTCGGGTTCTCACATCATCCCCTTATTGAAGAAATTTTCATCCTGAAAATTAGAACACTAGGGTTAACGAACGAGTGATGAGCAAACTTGTTAGTTATCCAGAACATAGACGCGTTAGGGTTTCTGAGAGTCTCTAAAACAAACCCGAAACAAAGCAATGTTAGGTTTCACGCGAGTTGTGACATCATCCCCTTGTTGATAGGAATTTCATCTCGAAATTGAAAGAAAAGATATCTCAGAATGATACCTTAAGATGTAGATGCCTGATCATTGAACAATTGTGGATAATTCTTTTTCATTTGATCTTTGCGTTCCCAGGTGAATTCAGGTCCACGCTTCGAGTTCCGTCTAACGCGCACAATGGGGATATTGCTACGCTTTAGGGTTTTGACTTCTCGATCCATGATCTCTACTGGTTCTTCAATGAAATGGAGCTTTGCGTCAATTTCTAGATCCTCTAATGGAACGACAAGTGATTCATCAGCCAGGCATTTCCTCCGATTTGACACGTGAAATACGTTGTGTATTCCACTGAGTTCTTCAGGTAAGTTTAGTTGATAAGCTACTGGGCCAACCCATTTAACAATCTCAAATGGCCCAACGTACCTAGGGTTTAGTTTTTCACGTTTCTCAAAACAAATCACACATTTTTCCAAGGTGACACTTTCAAAAGTACTTTATCACCAATATGGAATTGTAACGGTTTACGAGGTTTGTTAGCCTAACTCTTCTGTCGATCACGTGCTGCTGCCATACGGTTACAAATTTGCATGATATTCTTAGTCGTCTCTTGCACAAGCTCAGGATTCGTAAGTTGGCTTTCTCCAACTTCTGCCCAGCAACTAGGTGATCAACATTTGCGCCCATACAGTGCCTTAAACGAAGCAACCTTGATTGAGGTGTGATAACTGTTATTGTAAGAAAACTCAACTAATGGTAAGGGAGTTTCCCAACTGCTGCCAAAATCAATCACACAGGCACGCAACAGGTCTTCTAGGGTCTAGATAGTACGCTCACTTTGACCATCAGTTTGTGGATGATATGCAGTGCTCATATCTAACCGCGTTCCCAATGATCGTTGTAAAGATTGTTAAAAATGTGAAGTGAATCGAGCATCACGATCAGAGATAATGGAAATCGGCACACCGTGCTGAGAGAGTATTTCCATTCTGTCAGTCTCTCGGATTGCCAGGAAATGTGTGGATTTTGTCAAGCGATCTACAATCACCCAAATGGTATCACATCCGCTGGGAGTCCGAGGCAGTTTTGTGATGAAATCCATTGATATCTGTTCCCACTTTCATTCTAGTATTTACAGTTGTTGAAGCAAACCAGATGGCCTTTGATACTTCACCCTAACCTTAGAGCAGGTTAGGCATCTAAACCCGGATGAATAGAATATCGTGACTTATGAGCTTCATCCATTACTAGCTCTCGTAAATCTTCATACAAAGGAACTCATATTCGTTCCATGAAGTAACGGATCCAGTCAGGTTTGACCTTTAATTCCTTTTCCATGCCCCGCATGGACTCTACTTTCAGGTTTTCTTCCTTCAAAGCCTCAAGTTGAGCATTATAGATCTGATCAGGTAATCCAATATGAATGGTAAGCTGTAATGCTCAAACTCGTTTTGGCTTAGGTGTTTCCTTCCTACTTAAGGCGTCAGCTACTACATTAGCCTTACTCGAATGATATTTGATTGCACAATCATAGTCGTTCAACAGCTCAACCCAATGACGTTGTCTCATGTTTAACTCCTTCTGTTCAAAGATATGATGAAGACTCCTGTGATCGGTATAAATGGTGCACTTAGTATCGTACAAGTATTGTCTCCATTTCTTGAGTGCAAACACAATGACTCATAACTCTAAGTCGTGTGTCGTGTAGTTTTTCTCATGAACTTTTAGTTGGTGGGAAGCATAAGCGATCACTTTCTCGCGTTGCATTAGCACACAACCAAGACCTTAAATGGAAGCATCACAATAAACTACAAAATCGTCTGTTCCCTCAGGTAGTGATAGAATAGGTACTGTACAGAGTTTCTGTTTCAGAACCTGAAATATGGATTCCTGTTTGTCACTCCAATTGTATGTAGTGCCTTTATGAGTTGACGCGATGAGAGGTTGAGCAATCTTTGAAAACCCTTCGATGAATCGTCAATAATAGCAAGCCAACACAAGAAACGGTCGTACCTCAGTCGTAGTCTTAGGCGTAGCCCAGTTCTTGATGGCTTCTATCTTTGCTGGGTCAACATGTATTCCATTCTCATGGACCACATGACCCAAGAATTGGACTTCTTATATCCAGAAGTCACACTTTGAAAACTTAGCATACAATTGTTCTCGTTTCAATAGGTCCAAGACGAGTCTAAAGTGTTCCTCGTGTTCTTCCTTATTCTTTGAATAATTAAGGATGTCATCGATGAAGACAATGACGAACTTGTCCAAAGGGGTTTGCACACTCGGTTCATAAGGTCCATGTAAACCGCTGGCGCGTTGGTCAACCCAAATGGCATAACCAAAAACTCGTAGTGGCCATACCTAGTTCTGAAAGCGGTCTTTGAAATGTCTTCATTTGAACCTTCAGCTGATGATATCCTGATCTCTGATCAATCTTGAACTAGTAGCTTGATCCTTGCAACTAGTCAAATAGGTCATCGATGCGTGGGAGTGGATATATGTTCTTGACCATCACCTTGTTCAGCTCCGGTAGTCAATATACATTCTAAAGGTTCCATCTTTCCTTTTCATAAAAAGAAATAGAGCTCCCCCCAGGTGAAGAGCTGGGACGTATGAATCCCTTGTCCAGTAATTCCTGCCATTGCTTAGACAACTCTTGTAGTTCATTCGGTGCCAAACGGTACATTGTCCGAGCGATCGGAGCAGCTCTCGATGCTAACTCTAACTGAAACTCCACCTGCCTACGTGGAGGAAGGCTAGTTAAGTCTTCTGGAAATACTTCCGGGAAGTCTCTGACAATTGGAATATCTTCAACACGCTTCTCATCCGTCTTCTTCTCTATAACTAGTATCAGTAGAGCAAAACATCTTTTCTTGAGACACTTATATGCCTTCACGTATGAGATGATGCCTACCATAGCACCAACTATGAGGTAACTTAATTAGTTTGTTTCCACAAATGATCTCTGTTTGTTTTTTGGACAACCAATCCATTTCAACCACGACATCAAAACTACCATGGGTAATAGGAATCAGATTTATATTGAACAAATGTCTAGACAAACCTAGATTACATATGCCAAGCATATGAGTGGAGGTTATAGTTCTACTATCGGTTACTTATATGGTAGATTATGGAACTTAAGCTAGTAAGAACTACCTCTAGAAGTCCATTCAAGTTACTGTGTATGAAACCTCCATCAGCATTCGAATGAGATAATGCTAAAGCAAAACTACCATTTCTGCCAGTTTCCTATCTTCTTGAGCCTTGAACAGTTTCTCTTTAAATACACAGATCGTCCACACTCATAACTTCTCCTTGTGCCTCTTGTGGCTGAGGTGACTTGTCCGGGATGATCAAACGACAATTCTTGAAGGATTTGGACAAATTTCCCCACAGTGCTCTCAAATGTTCTTATTGCACGGCCCACATCGATTATTGTTGCACTTGTTGTTTATAATAGAAAGGCGGAGATGTAATGGACGGGGTCATCATAATATCGTGCTATTCGGTCCTACTCTAAACGTAGTCAGCAAGAAAAATCCGATTGAATCCCACCACGGGGAAATAAACAAATGTAACATATGCCTAAACATAATAAATATCAAATGAAATGAATGTTGGAACACTCAAATTACCAAGCCTCTAAGTCTTAAGATCAATCAATAAACAAGAACTACATGCTCAGAGAGTATCCTCACTCTATTGCAACTTTTGAAGATCTGGCATTGTAGATAAATATTATTACATGATCACTAAAATGCTAGAATGAGCAACGTCTCATAGAGACTAGGATTAATGACATAATATGAATTTCATTAACGCTCAAGATAGATGAAAACTTTCATACGAGTAGATATGAAGGATTGTTTACATATTAATATTGAGGTTTTATCAGAACTGAGACCTCATGCATGACAAATTACAATTACATGTGCACCTATGATTCTAATTTGCTTTGCATGGTCACCCCTGGTTCCTCCCATCCAAGATAACATACCTTCTCAAGCACCGAGTATTATCAATGATAGAGGTATCAAAGATATAGTTATTAAACCAAAGGTCAATTAACCAAGGTTGTACAAAGGATTCGGTTAAGAAAACAACGGAGAATCAAGACGATCTGGCCTTTTCGCTTAGATTTAGGATAAGTAGATGAAAACACCATCCTTGTAATCGAATGCTCAAAGGAATACGCCAAAGCAGACAGTTCTCAAGCCTGCGTAGCAATCAAGCATAACATAATAATCTACGTGTGTGTAACTACTGCAATCTAGCTATAGTCTAAAATGCAATGCATATGAATGCTTATTTTAGTTCGCTATAACTGGAGCTCTCATACCAATCTATCACACCCTCAAATATGCTAATGGGGTTTTACCGTCAGGCGTGTGACACACCAGGATCTCAAATAGCACCAATTACACTAGAATCATTAATTGTAAACATTAAGAAATCAGACTTTTAAATCAACCATGCTTGCGGAAGCGATTTGACACACCATTGCAAGCCCCAATCGGCAACACACACACGGTAACAGAAACACACTTAGCAATCACACACATCACCATCATTGTTAAACCGCAACCTACGCAATGAAAGTGAGAACCGAAACCGCAACGCGACAAACCACAAGTCATGAGGTTAGAAAATCTTACCGATTAATGTAAGGGTTGGTTTGGTTGTCGATCGAAGTCGCCAGAAACAATAACGATGGTTCAAGGACTCACGTTTGAAAGCAGAAACGACGAAGGGGTTTGACCGGAAGCAAGAGGTTACCGAGAAAACCTTGCGCAGGGGAGGTCCACGGCTTTTGTGGTTTAGTCGAAGAGGAGGGATTATGGTGGAAGGGTCGGTTATGGTGATCCGAGGGTGGGGGAAGAAATCAGTTTTTAAATGTATGGCCTCACATGGGCCTTTACACATTTGGTCCCTCTAGTTTTCAACATTTACAAGATTGTACTTTAGTTTATATTAGTTTAATTAATTGTAATTTACTTTCTAATAATAATAATAATAATAATAATAATAATAATAATAATAATAATAATAATAATAATAATAATAATAATAATAATAACAGAAATAACTATTATCCTTAAATAAGAATAATATTGACTAATTTGCGATAAGCAGAGAGAGGTTAGATAACAGAAACGGACTTAACCTGAAAAACTCGGGTTGTCACACTAAGAGATCTTGATGTTCATGCTTGAGCAAGAGTGTCTGATCTATTGGTCCTCTCTTGTATCCATGCTTCAATAGGAAGGATGATAATGTCTCATAGCATTTCCTTGGAGCTTGATGAAGTCCATACAAAGCTTTGTCAAGCTTGTATACCCAGTGAGGCTAATCAGGATCTTTAAAGCCTGGAGGTTAAGCAATGTAGACCATTTCATCAATTTTACCATATAAGAAAGCACATTTTACATACATTTGGTAAACTATGAATTTCTTATATGAAGCATAGGCTAGAAAAACTCTAATTGCTTCTATCTTTACAACTATGCAAAGACATCATCATAGTCTATTCCTTCTTTTTATGTATATCCTTGAGCTATCAGTCTTACTTTGTGTCGTACAACGATTGCTCTATCATCTAGTTTGTTCTTCAAAAGCGATCTGGTACCAATTAGGTATTGGCCTTCATGCAAATCAACTAGATTCCACACTTTCCTCTTTCTGAATTATTGAAGCTCCTTTTGCATAGCTTTAATCCAGCTATTGTCTTTAAGTGCAGCTGTAATTTTAGGTGGAACCACTTGAGATAGAAAATAGGAGAAAAGACAAATGTTGGCTGCTCCCCCTTGATTTCTTGTGGTTCTTTCATGAAGATCACGAATTATGTTTTCAATTGGGTGATTCTTATGAATTCTACTAGTTAGTATAGTATCAACTCGAATGGAAGATTCCAAGTTGGTCATGTATGGTGCTGGAGATTGACCCAGCTGTGATGGAGAGTTGATGAAGTAATCAAACTCTTTTTTATGTTGGTCTGAGGTTGAATGATATCTATATTCCTGATTTTGTGCTTCAACAAATGTAGCTTGAACTTTCGTAGGTGTTACAGTAACATCTCCGGAGGTAGGGTGTGGATCTGCTGATACTGTTAATGGACTTACTTGTTGTACTGATGGATTTGGAACTTCAGTTTAAGGAATTAGGGCATCTCCGGATGTAGATGGAGTATCTACGGATGCATTGAATACATCTCCGGATGAAGTATTAACATCTGCGGAAGCAGGGTTAACAAGTGCTGATACTTCATTTACTTCTTTGGGAGTTGAAGTTAGATTTACATTGGACTGTCCATTAGTTGATGTAAGGCCCCATTCTCGGATCTCACAGTTGGACAATCATCTTATTATTATATCTAAACATTATACATTTCATAAGATTAAGCAGCGGAATTAAGTTAACAAAAACCATTCATTTCATTGACAATTATTGTTGTTAAGCAATAAACATTGTTTAAGTTACAAAAGCATCGTTTAATTGCATTACAAAACAACAATATCCTTAATCGTGAATGGATGCTCGTCTTGCCGTACCAAGTAACTCCCCTAGAGTGCCATCCTTAGCAAAATTTACCTGCCAACTGAAAATGCATAAAAGTCTATGTTGCTGAGTGAGTCCTAGTTTCAAAAGTGTTAAATTACCTTGTATAGTTTATATATGAAAAATACCCTTTTTCAATATAATACTTTCTTTACTTTTGTACGTGAGCATTAATCATACTTACATCGAGGTATATTTATTCATCCTTCCTTATCACATGTATTCGTTTGTTTCGTACTTTATCATTATCTTTCACTGTTTCTGGATCCTGTCATAACTTTACCCCTATCGTTGGGTACACAGCGACCTCATTCTTGGAGTGAAGTGACAAGGATCTCGTTTTGTACTATGGATTAGTCACCAAGACTCATCCCCCTGTGTGTGAACCGTCATGGGTTAGCCAAATTCGCATGCTATATTACACACAATTGAGCTAGCAACTCTCATTGAGTTGTGAACCTTATTTCATTTTGCTTTCAAGACTTTTCATCCGTTCATTCTTTATGTTCCACTTTCATTATCATTAATCTTTCACTTTCATTATGATAAAACTTTACGTATACGAGCATAAACACACCACGTAAAGTCATATGATAATATATATAATATGGAACATAAAAAAACATATACATACCTAAAACAAACAAACATAAGCCTCAAGTCAAACTAAGGTCAAACCCTAAAATTCTGATTTTCCAAAATTTCAAAACATTTTCTAAGTGTTCTAGGCGCATGAGCACTATGCAGGCACATGAGTACATAGGCGCATGGGAAAGTTAGGCATATGGAAAAATCCAGGCGCATTGGCACTATTTGGGCGCCCGAGCCCAACACTTAGGCATCTGAGCACTAACTTATGGGCGTATGAGGTACTGTTCAGGTGCATGACTAACACTTAGGCACTTGAGCAGATTAGTTAGGCGCATGGGGTACTGTTTGGGTGCATGAACTCACTTAAATTTTTCTAAGGCATAATTCAAGTGCATGATCCCTATTTGGGCACATGATCAGCACTTAGGCTTTTTCTAAGCTAAATTACTAGGCGCATTGGATTTGTTTGGGCGCATGGCCAACCGTTGTGTATTTTTCAGAGTTGAATTCAAACCCAATATGCATAGGAACCTGTTCTAAGCTTTTTCCTATCAATCTAAACAATAACAACACATAAACAACCACATAACACAAATATATACACACATATACATACGGGCAAACATAAAACAGTTGTAAAACCTTTTTAACATGCATTTTCAGCCCTAAAGAACTTTTGAAAAATAAAATCGTGGTCTAGAACTCACCTAAAGTAGTCTTCAAGCAAACCTTCACCAAACTTGAAGTTACCAAGAGTTTAAGCACCTAAAACAAACCACAACAAGCAGCCAAACACATAGAACACATAAAAATCGATTCTAAGGTTGAAAACTCAACAAAACCGACCCGAAAACACATACACTCACCATTTTGCGATTTTCAGCCTTTTCTTCATACAAAACTGAGAGAAAGCATTTCTTCTTCTTATTCTCTTTTAGTCGACTGATGGATGTAAAAAGTAGATTGTATAATAAAATATTAAGTTTTGTCCTTTTTACACCTTGGCCCCTCCGTGTTGGCTCCTTTTCCTTTCTTTCAAGATACTTTTATTTTCTTTTCTTATTACTTTTCTTTTCTTTTAATTTGACAAAATTTTCAAGTGTTACAAGTCTACCCCCTTAAAGAGGTTTCATCCCCGAAACCTGTCACTCTTTGAATAACTATGGGTAATGCTGTCTCACCTCTTCTTCAGTCTCCCATGTGGATTCAAAACTATTTTGGTGTTTCCACTGTACTCGCACCAGTGGGAACACCTTATTTCTCAATCACTTCACCTTCCGATCGATGATTGCCACTGGTTGCTCGACATAATTGAGTCATTCATCCACCTCGATGTCTTCCAGTGGAACAATCACATCTTCATCAGCTAAGCACTTTCTCAAATGAGATACATGGAATGTTGGATGAATTCCACTTAACTCATTGGGAAATTCTAATCGATAGGCCACCTCTCCTACTCGTGCGATGATTCAGAAAGGCCCTATGTATCTCGGGCTCAGTTTACCCCGTTTTATGAACTGGATTATCCCTTTCCAAGGTGAGACCATCAACATGTCTATATCACCCATATTGAATTCAATAGGTCTACGCCTTTTGTCGGCATACGCCTTATGTCTATCCTTTGCCGCCTTTATGTAGGCCTTGATCTTTTCTCATTTTTTAGTCGTAGCCTCAATCACTTCGATACTTCCCAAGTCCTTCTGCCCGATATCAACCCATCATACGGGCGTGCTACGCCTTCTATCGTATAGCATCTCATAAGGAGGCATACTAATGCTGGCATGATAACTGTTGTTGTATGAGAATTCAGCTAACGGTAAGTGATCATCCGAACTTCCTCCAAAGTCGATCACGCATGCTCGAAGCATATCTTCGAGCATCTGAATCGTCCTCTCAGACTGACCATCTGTCTGAGGATGGTAAGCCTTGCTAATGTGTAGCCTCATCCCCATCGTATCATGGAATCTTTTCCAAAAGTTGGATGTGAACCGGGTGTTATGGTCCAACACGATAGACACCGGTACACCATGACGAGCTACAATCTCTTTAATGAATAGATCCGCTAATCTCTCGGATGAATACGCCTCGCGGATCGGTAGGAAGTGAGCACTCTTTGTCAGACGATCAACTATCACCCAAATGGTATCGCACCCCCTTGCGGTACAAGGTAGCTTCGTTATGAAGTCCATGGTGATGTGTTCCCACTTCCACTTGGGTATATCCAATGGTTGGATCTTCCCATATGGCTTCTGATACTCTGCCTTCACTTGCAAACAAGTAAGGCACTTACTCGTATAGTCCACTACATCGCACTTCAATTCCGGCCACCAGTAATCCTTCTTCATGTCCTGGTACATCTTCGTGGCACCAGGATGAATCGAGTATCGAATCTTATGCGCTTCATTCATGATTCGCCCCCGTAGGTCTCCATAACGAGGGATCCACATCCGTCCATTTCTGGTTCCAACACCAAGAGTGTTCTCACCCAATTCTGGGACTAGACCCTTCATTCGTTCGGAATTAATACGATCCGCTTTAAGCGCTTCGTCCTGAAAATCCTTGATCTGTTTCATCACCTTAGCAGTCATGACCAACTAATCGGCCTTCACCCGAATTTGCTCAGGTCTCTGTTTTTGGCTAAGGGCATCGGCCACAACGTTGGCCTTACACAGATGATGATGGATCTCATAGTCATAATCCTTGATGAGCTCTAGCCATATCCTTTGCCTCATCTTAAGATTCGTTTACTTAAATAAGTACTTCAAGCTCTTGTGGTCGGTGAAAATGGTGCACTTCGTCCCGTATAAGTAGTTCCTCCAAATTTTCAACGCGAAGACTAAAGCCGCTAGCTCCAAATCATGGGTAGGGTAGTTAGCCTCATGGATTTTCAACTGTCGAGACGCGTAGGCTATAACCTTCCCTCGTTGCATCAACACGCAACCCAATCCCGAATAGGAAGCATCCGAATAGACCACCAAGTGCTCGCTTCCTTCGGGTAACGTTAAGACAGGAGCTTGAGAACTTCACATCCTTACGGGTCAACTTAGTCAACGGAGAGGTTATCTTAGAGAAGTCTTGGATGAATCTATTGTATAAACTGCCAAACCCAAGAAACTACGGATCTCGGATGGTGTCTTTGGATATTTCCATTGCATCACTGCTTCCACCTTTGTCGGGTCCACCATGACCCCTTCAGGATTAACAACATGACCCAAAACCTGGACCTCGCGTAACCAGAACACGCATTTGGATAACTTAGCATATAGCTTCTCTCTCGTAAGTGTCCCCAATACCTCACGAATGTGACCGGCATGCTCTTCTTCGCTATTTTAATAAATCAAGATATCATCGATGAACACGATCACTGATTTATCCAAAATTGGCCGACACACCCGATTCATCAAGTCCATAAAGGCAGCTGGTGCGTTTGTTAAACCGAAGGACATCACGAGAAATTCGTAGTGTCCATAACACTTGCGAAAAGCTATGTTAGGAATATCTCGCTCCTTTACCTTCAACTAATAGTAGCCAGATCGGAGATCTATCCTTGAGAACCAACTCGCACCTTGGAGCTGGTCAAACAAGTTATCAATCCTTGGTAAAGGGTACCGATTCTTTACCGTCAACTTGTTCAAGTGTAGTTAGTCAATGCACATCTGCATACTACCGTCTTTCTTCTTCACAAACAAGACCGGAGCACCCCATGTAGAGATACTCGATTGAATGAATCCCTTATCTAATATCTCTTGCAACCGAGCGATCAGTTCCTTCATTTTAGACGGAGCTAGACGATATGATTCCTTGGCAACAGGTTGGGCACCAGGTATCAGGTGAATCTGGAACTCGATCTAGTGGCACACCTTGTAAATCTTCTAGGAACACGTCCGGAAAGTCATGCACAACTGGTACATCAGACAAGTGTGGTACTAACGCATCCACATCCTTTACGTAAGACAGGTAGGCATTACATCCAAATTTCATGCATTTCTCTACCACCGCCATCGAAATCACCTTAGGAACCGTAGTGATGCCATCACCATAAATCGTCACCGAACTTCCATCGGGTGCAACTAGTCGAATCATCTTCTTACGACACACGATGTTTGCCTCATAGGCTGCTAACCAGTCCATCCCTAGTACTACATCGAATCCGCCTAGGGGCATCACATATAATTTAATAGAAAACCTATGTCCTTCTAGTTCTATATCACAGTCTTCTATTATATCAGAAATTCTAGTAGACTTACCAATAGCAGTTTCTACGTCAAAAGGTTCATCGATACTTCTACCACTAACAATTAACTTATCACAGAAAGCAGTAGAAATGAAACTCCTACTAGCACAAGAATCAAATAATGCATAGGCACAAGTTTGGTTTACTAGAAACATACTTGACACGATATCAGGGTCCACCCTAGCCTCCTCTGCGGTCATCGTGAAAGCTCTAGCCCTTGCCCTTACCCTCCATATTCCGTCCACCTCTTCATCCCAGAACTTTTGGCCCTTGGCCTCTTGCAATCCCTGCTCAGATGGCCTTCCTCGCCACAGTTATAACACCGTATAACTCCATACATCTTCGCCACATGATCGGGCTTTCCACACTTGAATCACACATTCTCTCCCCACTTACATTCGCCCGTGTGCTCCCTTCCACATCTACCACACTTCTTCATCCCTGAGCTTGATGACACCACCCTACAATCATCCACCCTCATCCTCTTGTTGTTTTGGGGTGAAACCGCTATGACCAAACCGCTTCCCATTCCAGTTCTTGTCACCACCATTCTTCTTACTCCCCTCCGCCACTACCACCATCTCCCTCTCATTATATAATCTTCCTGCCAAATCGACTACTTACCTGAACGTACCTGGTCGGGCGGCACTCAGATGTCTGTGAATATCTGCCGGCAGACCCTGCATGTACTTCTTGATCTTCCTTGATACCGAAGTCACCTGATCTGGAACCAGTCATGCCATCTCATCGAATTTCGTGGTATACTGTTGGTGCGTCATAGTTCCGGCCTCCAGTTGCTTGAACTCCCTTTCAATCTTATCCAACTCCCTATAGGGGCAAAACTCCTTAATCACCAGCTTCTTCAGTTTAGGCCACCTCATACTGCTAATGGCCCTACTAGCCTTGGCCTGGACAATGTTGTCCTATTAGGACCGTTTTTGTACGGAGTACTAACGGATTCTGTGTGAGACTAGATCAAATAGCACCGGAATTCTATTTGATTGGCGATCCAATCAGCTAGAACAAACAACCTGATCGATCTAACGATGAAACAAACTTTAAGAACGAGTTGGAATCGATCAGGAATGAACTGTGAACTTGGACAGATGACTTGGGACGCTTTGGACAACTAGGGTATGAAAGTATTCGAAATGTTAAGTTTTTCCATGAATTATATGGTATTTATAGGTTTTCAGTATCCATTCGTATGACTAAACCATTAGCATGGTTCAGTCGTGCGACTGACTCATGCGTTTGACTCCTACGCACGACTGAAGGTTCAGTCGTGCGATTGAGTCAATCTTATATCTCAGTCATACGACTGATCTAGTCTACTGGTTCAGTCGTGCGACTGGTCCATAAGTATGGTTCATTCATGCGTATCGTCCATAAGTATGGTCCATTAGCATGAATAACCACCCGACTAAGTTGAACACATTTCTGAATCACTATTGACTCAAAACTATATACAACAACCTCAAACCTATATATAATGTTCATAAATAGGAGTAATACCAATTACAATAAGAATATGATATAAATAAAGACAATTAAACATCAAAATGCATATCATATTTCATTAAGTATTTGCATTACATATGTGTAAGAAATGAAAGACATTTACATTGAAGTACATAAACTAGGAACAGTGTATCAACAAACTCCCCCTTGGACCTAGTTTATCCTAGTTCCGGGAGTTGTGGGAACTGCTGTGACAACCCTCAATTTTCGGGTAATTTCTCTAGAAACCCTAGATATTGATTTCTATGCTTAGTCTTGTTTTAGAATATATAGCACTAGATAAACTAATCTAAAGGTTGATTAGAGTCCTACGTGTGCTTACATTTCTATTTCATGCGTGTTCGATCATGAAAACCCGAGTCTGGCGAATGTCTGAAAATAAACGCCACTACGAACCGACCGGGAAATAAATATTAACGTCATAGGTAAAAGTGAGAATTTGGCCTAATTTAATCTTAGTTACACTAATATTAGTGTTATTATGTGAGGAAACGACTATCGTGA
>BJCO01469252.1:0-18570 GCA_018326465.1 Flaveria floridana | reverse complement strand
TCTGTATGGGGTGATTGATGAAGAGGTGTATGTCAAACAACCACCTGGTTTTGCAGATCCTGATCATCCTGATTATGTCTGCAAGCTTGATAAGGCTCTTTATGGGCTACACCAAGCACCAAGAAAGTGGTATGAGACTCTATCTCAGTATCTCTGCAAGCATGGATATAGAAGGGGTACTATAGATGGAACTCTCTTCATTAAAGAACAGGAAATGACTTAATGCTAGTTCAAGTGTATGTAGATGACATCATTTTCTGTTTAACTAATCCAAGGCTATGCAAAGACTTTGAGAAGCTGATGAAGGACAGATTTGAAATGAGTGCCATGGGGGAACTCAATTTCTTTCTAGGAATTGAAGTGAAGTAAGTTGAAGATGGAATCTTCATAAGTCAGTCAAAGTATGTTCAGGACATACTCAAAAGATTCAACATGACTGATTGTAAGATTGCTAAGACACCAATAGCAAGAAATCACTCCCTTAGGCCTGATCTTGAGGGGGAGTGTGTGGATGAATACCTTTATAGGGCTATGATTGGGTCCCTAATGTTTCTTACAGCTAGCAGGCCTGATATCATGTTTGCCATATGTATTTGTGCAAGATATCAAGCCAACCCTAAAATGTCACACATCATCACTGTTAAGAGATTTCTAAGATACCTCAAAGGTGCCTCAACACTTGGTCTTTGGTATCCCAAGAATTCTGACATCAATGTGTATGCATATATAGATAGTGATTATGGTGGTTGCAATATGACTGCAAAGTCTACATCTGGGCGATGTCAATTCCTTGGTGGAAGGGTTGTCTCATGGTAATGCAAGAAACAATCCTGTGTCTCTGCATCACCTGCTGAAGATGAATACATTGCTGCTGCAAGCTGCTATGCTATGGTTTAAACATCAAGGAGACTCCCATTTACATAGACAACAAAAGTTCTATCTCCATCACAGAGAATCCTGTGCAGCACTCATGGACAAAACACATAAATATCAGGTATCATTTAATTAGAGATAACTTTGAAAAGGAGTTAATTAAACTAGTTAAAGTTAACACAAATGAACAATATGTTGATCTGTTTACAAAAGCCTCTGATGAACAGAGATTTAAGTATCTTATATAAGCTATTGGGATGATTAACTTTGAGTAGCTTTTTCTTAAAACTAATTTATTTTATTTCGTAAAATCTGTGTGTCTTAAGTTGTCTAGTTTATCACCTTCATAAGCTAATGTTTTCAATGGATAAAAACTTTTTGAGAGTTTTCTTAGTTTTTTGACAAATCTTGATCTTTCGAAAGATATTATTTTGTCTTCGAAAGAAAATATACCTTCAAGACAAATAACTGCCTAAGAAAATTTTGCCTTCAGAAGAACTTTCTGAAATTTCTTCCGAAGCTTAAAACTCTCTTCGGCACTTATATGTTTTCAAGGACCATTTTCTTCCGAAGGAAATTAACTCTCGGAAGTTTTGTTCTGTTGAACAAAACATCCGTCTATATTCTCTTCCAAAGCAAATTTGTCAAAACTATTCGTAAATTCTTCCGAAGTCATTTCGGCTTCGGAAGTTTTTTCATTAAAACTTCCGAAGACAATCTACTTTCGAAAGCTTTTCGATTTCCAAAAAAATCACTTTTTGAGCAAAAAACAAACTACTTTCTTAGAGGTGCGACCGCCATCCGGATTTCAAAGTTTATCCTCTTTCATTAGCTTTGCCTGAAATCCTTTTAACATATAAACCCAATCGGTTCCCCCTCTTTCTATCATCTTCATCTTTCCTCCAAACCTAAATTCCAAATTTCTCTCTGAAACCGCTCTCGATTCATCTTTCCTTCACATTTAAGCTTTCTCATAATGGCCAACCTTAACAAAAGAAATGACCAAGATTTCTCCATGCAGTTACACAGGCAACACAATTAGTTTGCTCTGTTAAACTCTGAGAAAGATTCACATTTCTCAGAGGTATGCCAATTCTTGGCTCTGTCAAACTACTTCACCTCCCTTACTGTTGATCCTACTATGTATGAGGATCATTTGCTTGAATTTTGGAAGATCTGCCAAGAGGTCATTATGGATGGGGAGAAGGCACTGTCTGCCACAGTGCAGGGGAGAACAATCTTCATCACTCCAGCCATCATCAACAATCATCTTTGGCTGGATGATGAAGAAGGTGAGGTGTTCTTCCCAAAAGAAGCTGCTAATCATTCTTTTGAGCAGATGGGCTATAAGGGAGATTTCTCTTTAAAGACCTTCAGAAAAGGGAAGGTCTCACCTCAGTGGAAATACCTACTTCATGTGGTTATCCATAGCTTGTCCAACAAACATGGAGGGTGGGAACAGATTCCTAAGGATCTCTCCTTCATAGTGCACGGGATGGTTCAGGGATTCAAGTTCAGGTACTCTCAATTTGTTTATTCTAATCTACTTGCAAACTTGGACTACTTAGAGTACTACATGTTTTCTAGATATGTTCAATACATTCTTAACTGTGAATTGGTCTCATAGTTGAGGGAAACAGGTAATATTCTTAAATTAGGATAGATGAAGCCCAACATCTTTAAAATTTTGAGGAAGACAACTGTTGGCTTCTCAGGGGTAGAAACAACCCTTGTCCCAAAAATGTTAGAGCTCATTGCTCAAGGTGACAACCTACTAACACAGGCTAGTGTTAAACCCACGCCTTCTACATTTAAACCACTAAAACAAACACAAATCACTCTTACCAACAAAAGAAAACTCAAACGAACCCCTGTTCAGGCTATTGAGTCTGTGCAGACCCCCATATACTTACCTATAAAGGAGGATGTGGATAATGGAGCTCCCACTTCTCCTAAGGAGCAAACCACTCCCATTACTTCGAAGATCAGTGCTGAGGTTTCTCATGCTCAGCCTGATGAGCTCACAAGCCCAAATGCCTTAAGCCTTTACTCTGAGTCTCAACACTCAAGTGAACAACCATAGGGGACAGCTACCATCCCCAGCCTTTAGACTTCAACCAACCCATTCCTAATCTTGACTTCTATACTGATGAAGACTTAGGTGTCAGTGAGTACCATGAGTCTCCCTACTACTCCACTCCTTAAAGAGAGATGAGTGCTCCTGAGTCACCTAGGTCTAGCCCACATAAGTCACCCATCACTAAGGTGGATACTTCTGAACTTGTTCAGGATATCCATATGGAAGAGGGTCTTACTTCAGCAAGTGAATACATCACTTAGACCTCAACCATGGCCACTCAGCTCATTGACACTTCAACTGAAGCTGTCACTGAGCAGAGGAAATCCAGCAGCCAAGAACACCATGCTGGTGGTGAGAGAGAAGACCTTGGTCCAATTCTCTCATCCCCTCATAAATCTTCTGATGAAGATGAGGGTAATCTGAGACTAAAGGTGCAAATGCTATCATAAACATGCACTTATCTAGTCTCCAAGGTTAGTCATCTTGAATCTTAAGGAAAAACTAGCTGGGAGACCTTTAAGAGGAGCTTAACCAGGAACACAAGAACCTATGACTGATTGACCTAACTCCTAGCTCACCTATGCAAGAGGGTGATTCTACCAAAAAGGGGGAGAAAGTCATTAAAGTCACAGAATCTGGGAGTTCTTCAGGGAGTATGGACATTAAGGACTCACCATCCTCACTTGCAATTGTGCATACTCAGCAACTTCCTCAAATTCACATTGATGTGGACAGTATAGACTCTGTCATTAGGAGTCTCTTTGAGAAAGGCATTCCAAGGGCTATGTCATCTCCACCAACTTCAAATCACATTATTGGGTGGAGGTATGATGCTAATAGAAGAGCTCTCATTCTTCAAAGAGTTCAAGGGCAGCAAGAAGTCTTCAACTTTCAGACCTTGAACTACTATGAAAGTCTTGACCTTGTCAACATGCCACTTGTCAACCAAGGCCAATCTAGACAAGATGACAGGTTAGCTCATAGGAATCAGGACAGGATCACTACAGAGTTCAGCTTTAGTAGAAGACTATGGCAATCAGGCAATATCATCAGTCAACTGGATGTTGAGGCAGACCCTAAGATTAGTTTCATAGGGGAAACCTTGACTGAAGGCCTAGTGGTAGAACCTAAGAGCCCTATCTCACCATCAACTGCAACAGAGGTTCATTCCCTTGATGAGACACCTGCTGGTAAAGGTGTATCTCAACCTCTCTCTGGCCAGAGCTTGGAAGCTACACCAAGCAATGAAGGCCAAAGCTCTCTGCATCCCGAGTCACAAAGGTCTATGAGTGACAAAGGGAAAAGAAAAATGACTTCTAAGGAGATTAAGAAGGAAGACAGAGAAAGGAAAAGGAAGCTAAGGGGAGAAAGTTCCTCTACTGGGTCTGCAAGACTCATGGAAACTGCTATCAGGGCTGCCCCCAGACCAAATACTCAGTATGATAAGTTAAGGGTGGTCAGGATCAACTACTTGCAGACCAGGAACTATGACAATGATAACATCATTTCCCTCCCCATAGATGAATTAAATGAACTGGCTGACATGGAATTGTCAAAAGAGAGAAAATAGGAAGAGGATGTAGATTTACGTCTTAAAATCAAAAAAGAAAGTAGACAGAAAAGACTCTACAAGTATGTGCCTACTCTCTCCCCAGTTCAAGAAAGTCATGTACAAGAGGATGTGGTTCCACAAGAACCTTAGGTAGACAAAGAGAAGGATATGATCGACATGATAAACTACCTGAGTGCCACAGGCCTCTATCAGGCTAATACACTTCTTCCCTTACCCTTTGATTACATTGAGTTTGAGTACCTCAAATAACTTGAACTTGATATAGTCAAAGAACAAAAGATCACCAAAGAAAGTTAAGGGAAGAGGCTGGAAAGTCAAGAGCCATCATCCATAAAAACATGAAGAAGTCTACTGTTAGGCAGAAGATGACGAGCTTCTTAAAGGTGTATGGATTCTTCAGAAGGAGACTTGGTCCTATGTCTCTGTCTACCATGGATGAGCACATCGGGGTAATCAAGCAGAAGATTCAAAGAGGTGAACTTGCTGACTTACACTCCCTACCAAATCAGGTCCCTCAGGAAGTGGAGATTAAGGTTGAACCATTTAAGACAACACAACCTGAATCTCCTATTGAACCCTAGCAAGCTTCCACTTCTGATCCACAGCAGGGATTTGTCCCCTCTTAATCTGAACCTGTGAGAGAGGAAGGCAAAACTGAGAAAGACAAAGAAGATCAATAAGGTGTTGTAGGCTAGTCTTCTCAGTTAAAAAGTTCAAAGAGGAGAAAAAGGATGGTTTCCAAACCAAAGCAAAAGAAAAGGAAGAAAGAAGCATCCTTCTCCAGACCTCAGGATGAGTCAGAACAACCTGAGGATCTGCAACAAAAGGATGCCCTACCAACTCCAATTCAAGCAGCTCCTCTAGCATCAGGAAGACCCATGTTGTCATGGACATACACTATAAATCCAGAAAGATGGCATGTCATCAGAGATCCAGGTGTTGAAAATATCTACACAAGGCAGGATATGTTCAGTCTGCCTCTGCATGATCTCTTTGACATGAGAAAACACTATGAGAGTCTGAGTGATCCTGATCATCTTACGAAGAAAGGGATGGTCATCATCATAATAAGGACTGTTAACATCTGAAATCTATAAGTGTTTTGGTAGCATCAGCCTAGGGGGAGTTTGTAAGGTTTATTTGTAAGGCTGATGCAACCAAAACACCCAAAGTCTCTCCTGCATGCATGCACAAGTGTACTGAAGTGGAATGCTTCAGAAGTTTCACACACTGCCTTAGAAATTACTCTAAGTGTGAAATCTTCCGAAGCCAAGACCAATATCCTCCGAAGCCAAAGATGAATTCTTCCGAAGCTTCAAACACAAAGTCTTCAGAAGCCAACTATTGAAGACAGATTTCTTTCAAAGACTTTTTGATCACATGTTTTATCTGATGTCCCTTTTACATAAAGCTGGACCCTTTTCCGCTACAACTCTGATAAGACACCAACTTTATAATAGTTGGTGAAAGGTCTATACTATTGGTAACTGTACATTGAGGTCGTGAGTCTATAACTTTCCACTTTATGTACTTTATCCTTTTTGTAATACATTAGGATGTGAGCTATGGCATGTCATAGTCACTAGTCAAAAGGCAATCTACCTTTTGACTCTACATTGATTTTGTTGTCTAGATCATGTATCCAGTTGGCCTTCAAAGTATGGCCGGGAGTAGGTTGTAGTATAAGTATCTCTGGTCCTTGTATTTTATTTGTAGAACTTTTGAAAACACTTGTAAAGAACTAGAGAGCAATATACATCAACCTTGAAAACCAATTACTTGTCTTGTTCTTGTTCCGTCTTATATACACTTGTGTTTCTTAGTTCTCAAAACTGACTTTTCTAGTTTCCCATTTGAATTGTTAAGTGTTGTTACACACTCTCCTCTTTGTGTTTTTGTGCTGTAAGTGCATACCCTTCTACGGTCCTGCAGGGTATTTACTGTGTCTAATTGAAATTTCATTGGGTCTAAAAGCTGATCTAAGTTTCTTTGTCTTCGGTTGTTAAGCTTTGAAATTCATTGTGAAACCTTCAATCATGGTATCTCTATTTAACCTTGAAATTAGGGTTTCGTCTTCTTGAAACCTGATTTTTTGGTACTCCCCTAGTATCTGCTTACGATTTCTTTACACAACAAAGAACTCAAACTGGTTGGAGTGGTTCTGGTTTGCAAAATTGATATGCTTAATTTTCTCATTGTTCCTGCTGATTTTACGGGCCTTTCCCTTTATAATTGACCCCTATCGTTGTTTTATTTCATACCATTCATGAGAGCCACAATTGCTTTGATTGATTGTGTTGTGTCTATTTTTGTTATTATGCTATGTTTGTTATGATCGACTCTTTAGGGTTTTTGAATCTGAAACCATACTATTATTGCATCTGTTCATTTACCTTGACGATGGGTCTTGGTCATCCCTGGTGTTCGTAGGTTTGTTTTTAGTCTTCAAACCTTCAGTATCTTCTTTAGTCAACAACACTGTTTGATCGTATGGTGGGTCATCAATTCGTGAATCTAGAACCATAGATGAATGGCTAAAATTCCTAATTGTTGGTGCTCTTATCAATTTGTGTTTTGTTCATAAGTGTGCTTTGAAACTATTAGTTTCTACTTGAATCTATCTGGGTTATAGTGAATATGGTGACTTGTTCATATGGTGACCATACAATTGATAATTACAGCTTATGCAAGAAGGGAATGATTTTGATCATGATTATTAACTTTATAGAGATGGTATATGCACCTGTTTATTTGAGGCTCGGACTAGGTGATTCCTTATTTCTACTTAAATCCCTTGTTTCTTCAGTCGTTTTGACTGGTAGCACGTCAGAAACAGAGGCTCAAAGCCCAGGTTAGGCCCATTTTCGTGCAGCACAGTCTTGGGCCTCTAATAACAGTAAGGCCCGATCTTCAACACTTGGACACGCATCATTTATATAATCCCGATACTTCAACCATTCTATAGTTTAAATCTTTATCATTTGATATTTGGTTTATTTTATTTTTTAATGATAAATCTTCCCTACTCCTAAAGTACTCTAAACTAATTTGTGATTTGTTCATAAATGTGCTTTGAAACTATTAGTTTCTACTTGAATCTATCTGGGTTATAGTGAATACGGTGATTTGTTCATGATCGTATGGTGGGTCATCTGTTCGTGAATCTAGAACCATAGATGAATGGATAAATGTCCTAATTGTTGGAGCTCTTATCAATTTGTGATTTGCTCATAAGTGTGCTTTGAAACTGTTAGTTTCTACTTGAATCTATCTGGGTTATAGTGAATATGGTGATTTGTTCATATGCTGACCATACAATTGACAATTACAGCTTATGCAAGAAGGGAATGATTTTGATCATGATTATTAACTTTATAGGGATGGTATATGCACCTGTTTATTTGATGCTTGGACTAAGTGATTCGTTATTTCTACTTAACGTGGCCCCCGTTTGCACGGTCGTTTTGACTAGTAGCACATCAGAGACGGAGGCTCATAGCCAGGTTAGGCTCATTTTCGTGCAGCGTGGTCTTGGGCCTCTAAAAACAGTAAGGCCCGGTCTTCAACACTTGGGGCCGCGTCATTTATATAATCTTGACACTTCAACCATTTTATAGTTTGAATCTTTATCATTTGATATTTGGTTTATTTTTTTTAATGATAAATCTTTCCTACTCCTAAAGTACTCTAAACTAATTTTACATCATGTCTAGGTGATTTTAGATGGTTTATAATATAAATTTTAAAGGTAAATAAAATTAGATGGTTTAGAATAAAATTCCTCTTACAATTGTGATACCAAATCAACAAAGAAATAATAATAGTTTAAAGATAAGTAAATAAATATGCAAATGAAACAACAATATACATCAATTATTTAAAATTCACTCAACCAAAATTAGAATACATGGACCAAGTTTTGACCCAATTTCTTGCCAGACCCACGCTCTCGTATATCTTTTTCTTTGTTACTAGTAAGAGTATTAGTAAGAGTTTTATTTCTACTACCTTTTGTGCTAAGTTGTCTGGTAGTAGTAGGAGTATTAGTGAGCCATTCGATGTAGAAACTGCTATTGGTAAGTCTACCAGAATTACTGACATAATAGAGGATTGCGCCATAGAACTAGAAGGCCATAGGTTTGCTTCTAAGTTACATGTGATGCCCCTAGGTGGATTCGATGTAGTGCTAGGGATGGATTGTTTAGTATCCTATGAAGCAAACATCGTATGTCGCAAGAAGATGATTCGACTATTTGCGCCCAATGGAAGTTTGGTGACGGTTTATGGAGACCGCGTTACTATGATCCCAAAGGTGATTTCGATGGCATTGGCGAGAAAATGCATGAGACGTGGATGTAGTGCCTATCTGGCCTACGTTAAGGATGTAGACATGTCAACGCCACAACTATCCAATGTACCAGTGGTGCGTGACTTTCCAGATGTATTCCCGGAGGACTTATCAGGTGTGCCACTGGATCGTAAATCGAATTCAAAATTGATTTGATACCCGGTGCTCAACCCGTTGCCAAAGCATCATATCGATTAGCTCCAACCGAGATGAAGGAACTCATGGAACAATTGCAGGAGTTAATGGATAAAGGATTCATTCGATCGAGTATCTCTCCTTGGGGTGCTCCGGTATTGTTCGTGAAGAAAAAGGATGGTAGTATGCGAATGTGCATTGACTACCGAGAGCTGAACAAGTTAACAGTGAAGAATCGGTATCCATTACCAAGGATTGATGACTTGTTTGATCAGCTCCAAGGTGCCAGTTGGTTCTCGAGAATAGATCTTCGATCTGGCTACCATCAATTGAAGGTGAAGGAGTAGGACATTCCTAAGACATCTTTTTGAACGCGTTATGGACACTAAGAGTTTCTTGTTATGTCTTTTGGACTAACTAACGCGCCAGCTGCCTTTTGGACTTAATGAATCGAGTATGTCGGCCAATGCTAGATAAATCAGTGATAGTGTTTACTCATGATATCCTGATTAACTCCAAGAACAAGGAAGAACATGTCGGCCATATACGTGAGGTATTAAAGACACTTAGGAGAGAGAAATTGTATGCCAAATTCTCCAAGTGTGCATTCTAGTTGCGCGAGGTTCAATTTTTGGGTCATGTTGTTAATGCTGAAGGAATCATGGTGGAACCTGCAAAGGTTAAGGCGGTGATGCAATGGAAGTCTCCAAAGACGCCATCCGAGATCCGTAGTTTCTTGGGTTTGGTGGGCTACTATAGAAGGTTCATTCAAGACTTCTCCAAGATAGCCTCACCTTTGACCAGGTTGACTCACAAGGATGTGAAATTCATGTGGCGTCAGGAACAGGAGTGTGCTTTTAAGGATTTGAAGACAAGGTTAACATAAGCTCATGTCCTGACATTACCCGAAGGGAGTGATGACTTAGTGGTGTATTCGGATGCCTCTTATTCTGGGCTAGGTTATGTGTTAATGCAACGTGGACGGGTGATAGCCTACGCATCCTGATAGTTGAAGACCCACATAGTCAACTACCCTACACACGATTTGGTGTTACCAGCTGTGGTTTTTGCGTTGAAGATATGGAGGCACTACCTATATGGCACGAAGTGCACCATCTTCATCTACCACAAGAGCTTGAAGTATTTCTTTGAGCAAAAGGATCTCAACATGAGACAAAGAAGGTGGTTAGAGCTCATCAAAGATTATGACTGCGAGATCCACTACCATACGGGCAAGGCCAACGTGGTGGCCGATGCCCTTAGCCGAAAAGAGAGACCCGAGCCGATTCGGGTGAAGGTGTATCAATTGGTGATAACCTCAGACGTGATGACTCAAGTGAAGGAATTTTAGATTGAGTCACTGAAAGAGGATCGCCTCAACTATGAACGAATGAGAGGTCTAGTCGCATAGCTGGGAGAAAACACCCATGGGGTTAAAACCCGCTTTAGGCGAATGTGGATCCCTTATTATGGAGATCTACGAGGGAGATTCATGGATGAAGCCCACAAAACTCGATACTCCATTCAACCCGGTGCCACCAATATGTATCAAGACATAAAGAAAGACTACTGGCGGCCGGGTATGAAACGTGACGTAGTGGAGTATGTGAATAAGTGCCTTACTATCTTGCAGGTGAAGGCAGAGCATCAGAAGCCTTACGGGAAGATCCAACCATTGGATATACCTGAGTGGAAGTGGGAGCACATCACCATGGACTTCATTACGAAGTTACCCCGCATGGCGAGGGGGTACGATGCCATCTGGGTGATTGTCGATCATCTAACCAACAGTGCTCACTTTCTACCGATCCGAGAGACGTATTCCTCTAAGAGGGTTGCAGATCTATTTATCAAGGAGATTGTAGCTCGTCATGGTGTGCCGGTGTCTATTATGTTCGATCGCGACACTCGGTTTACATCCAAATTCTGGAAGAAATTCCATGATGCCATAGGGACGAGACTACACATTAGCATGACTTATCATCCACAAACAGACGGTCAGTCTGAAAGGACGATACAGACACTTGAAGACATGCTTCGAGCATGCGTGATCGATTTTGGAGGAAGTTGGGATGATCACTTACCGTTAGCAGAATTCTCGTACAACAATAGTTATCATGCCAGTATTGGCATGTCACCATATGAGATGTTATACGGTAGAAGATGTAGGACGCCCGTATGTTGGGGAGACATTGGGCAGAAAGAGCTGGGATGTGTTAAAGTGATTAAGGCTATGACTGAGAAGCTGGAAAAGATCAAAACCTTTATGAAGGCAACTAAAGATAGGCAGAAGTCGTATACTGATAAGAGATGTAGACCGATTGAGTTTCAGGTGGGTGACAGGGTTATGTTGAAAGTCTCACCTTGAAGGGCATCATTCAGTTTAGGAAACGAGGTAAGCTAAGCCCAAGATTCATAGGACCTTTCCGAATCGTCGCATGAGTAAGGGAGGTGGCCTATCGACTTGTGTTGCCGGATGAGTTAAGTGGGATTCATCCCATATTCCATGTATCTCATCTGAGGAAGTGCTTAGCTGATGAAGACATAGTTGTACCAATAGGGGATATCGAGGTGGATGAACAACTCAATTATGTGGAGCAACCAGTGGCGATCATTGATCGTAAAGAGAAAAGGTTAAGGAATAAAGTGGTTCCTCTTGTGCGTGTACAGTGAAAGCATAGGAAAGGATCAGAGTCTACGTGGGAGACTGAAGGAGAAATAAGACAGCATTACCCACAGTTGTTTGAAGTGTGACAGGTTTCGGGGACGAAACCTATTTAAGGGGGGTAAACTTGTAACATACGAAATTCTAGACAGATAAAAGAAAAGAAAAATAATAAGAAAGGAAAAAAAGGGAAATATCTTGAAAGAAAGGTAAAAGAACAAAAGTGGAGGGGGGCTTAGTGTAAAAGTACAAAAGTGAGATTATTATAATATATTATGCGCATGGCCGCCCATAAAACCAATCCCATCTTCTTTTGTCGACCAAAAATAGCAGAAGAAGAGAAGAAAGCTGAAACCTTCGGTTCTAGAGAGAGAGAGAGGAGCTGCTCTTGGCTAGGTAAGTGTTTTTGATGTTTAATTGCTCAGTTTTTGGTTGGGTTCGACCATAAACTCAAAAGTATGCGTTCTTATGTGTTCGGGTTTGTGTGTTTTGGAGTTGCTTGGGTTATTTTAGGTGCTTGAATTCGTGAACAAACAAGTTTGGGAGAGTGGTGCTTGTTTGCCACACAAGGTGAGTTCTAGACCCCATGTTTTGTTTGTTTTAATTCTTTGGGGCTGAAAATGTATGCGAAACTATTTTTTAAGGTTATTTGAATACCTGTATGTTTTTATGCATGAATGATGATGTTTCTATGATTGTTATATGATAGTTATGCTTTAAATAGGGGTTACTAAGCCTAGAACGTGAAATAAAAAAGATTGAGATTGATTATATGTTAAGAACATGTTAAACAAGCTGCCCAACCATCTGAACAGTACCCACAACCGTCTAAGATTTGCCTTAGAAAGTTTAAGTAAGCCCAAACGTCTAAACAGGGCCCAACCGCCCAAACAGTACCCCCAACCGTCTAGAAAATGCCTTAGAAAAACAAAGTGTAAGCCCATGCGTCTGAAGGGTAGCCCATGCATCTAAGAATTTTACTCAGACGCCTAAGTATGGACCAACCGTCCGAATAGTGCCCATGCGTCTGGAATGGCCCAACCATCTAAGTGATCAAACATCTAAATAGTGCCCATGTGTCTGGGATGTTCCAAACGCCTAAGTGTTGAACCGCCTAAATAGTGCCCATGCGTCTATACAGGCCTCATGTGTCTGCATAGTGCTCATGCGTCTAGAACAGTTAGAGTATTTTCTGAAATTTTGAGCAGAACGGAATCATTAGAGTTTGACCCAAGTTTGACTTAGGGTTTTTAATTGTTATTATATTTGCATTATTATAAGTTGTTTCTATGATCATAGTGATTATTATTGTGTGACCTATATGGTGTGCATATGATCATAAATGCAAGTATTATCTTTAACAAAGTGAAAGAGTAATGATAAAGAGAAGTGGAACTTAATTAAAGAGTTAACAAGTCTTGCAAGCTTATAGGAGGTGCATGACAACGTTGTCGTTAGCACAACTGTGATGCGGGTTAGCTACCCCTTATGCTCACGGGGCCAATCAATTGAGATTGGTGGACCTTTGTAGAATGCCCTAGGTGGCTGGGCCGGCCTTATATACAGTAATTCAGAATATACACTGGAGGGGCCCTGCACCAGTTTTTCCACGTACATAGTTTAGGATATTGCTCATTGTTCCACATAGACAATGAAAGATAAAGTTAAAAGAGTACAAAATGAACAAGGCATACAGTAAAAAGAAAGTATTACCTTGTTGTATAGCTAACGTGTGCTCACGTACAAGAGTAAGAGATGTATTTTTACAAAAAGAGTATTTTCATATATATACATCATACAAGGTATATTTAATAATTATAAAACTAGAACTCACTCAACAACGCTGACTTTTATACATTTTCAGTTAGCAGGTAAGCATTGCTGAGTATGGCACAGTGGGAAAACTACTCGGCGGGGCAAGACTGACATCCGTTCATGATTAATAATTTTGTTGCTTTGTAATACAGTTAAACAATCTTTTGTAACTGATAACAATTATGGGTGTATTACTTAGCAACAGTTTTTATTAATGAAATGGACGACTTTTGATATTAATTCTACTACATTGTTTTATGAAATGTATACTAGTATGTATCTTTAGAGCTACGAATTACCAGCTGCGAGGTGCCCGAGATCAGGGTGTTACACAAACTCCCAATTTACCCTCATAGGGACCCTCGTTCGCACTTGCACAAGCTCCAGATTGTGCAATCTGTTCGATTGAAGCCATCAAGGATAAGGAAATCGTGTATTGCTCGAGAGCTCCAATTCGATTCTGTGTAAATCTTCAAATTGCTTTTAGTCTACTATTGAGGTAACATTCTGATCATATGTTCTGTAAAGGTGTTCCATAGATTAGTTTATTTGATCTTGATTTTGTTAGAACAACTTAAACCTTGCTTCATTAGGCAATTCAATTAAAAGCAATTCAATTATGGCATTTCTCTTCCATTGATAATGTCTTAACTCTAATATGGTGTATTTACTATGTCTGATTGAAATTTCATTAGGTCTAAAAACTTATCTGAGTTTCTTCGTCTTCGGTTGTTATGGTTTGATTTTCATTGTGAAACCATCAATCGTGGTATCTCTATTTCACCTTGAAATTAGGGTTTCGTCTTCTTGAAACCTTGATTTTTTGGTACTCGCCTAGTGGCTGCTTATGGTTCCTTTGAAAAACAAAGAACTCAGACTGGTTGGAGTGGTTCTGGTTTGCAAGATTGATGTGCTTAATTTGCTCATTGTTCCTACTGATTTTACGGGTCTTTCCCTTTATAATTGATCATTGTCTTTGTTTTATTTCATACTATTCATGAGAGCCACAATTACTTTGATCGATTGTCTAGTGTCCATTCTCGTTATTGTGCTATGTTTGTTGTCATCGACTCATTCGGATTTTCGGGTCTGAAACCATACTATTCTTGCATCTGTTCATTAACTTGATGATGGGTCCTGGTCATCTCTGATGTTCGTAGGTTTGTTTTTAGTCTTGAAACCTTTAGTATCTTCTTCAGTCAACATCACTGTTTGATCGTATGGTGGGTCATCTGTTCGTGAATCTAGAACCATAGATGAATGGATAAAAGTCCTAATTGTTGGAGCTCTTATCAATTTGTGATTTGTTCATAAGTGTGCTTTGAAACTGTTAGTTTCTACTTGAATCTATCTAGGTTATAGTGAATATGGTGATTTGTTTTTATGGTGACCATACAATTGATAAATACAACTTATGCAAGAAGGGAATAATATTGATCATGATTATTAACTTTAAAAAGATGGTATATGCACCTGTTTATTTTAGGCTTGGACTAAGTGATTCATTATTTCTTCTTAACGTGGCCCTCGTTTCTGTGGTCGTTTTGACTGGTAGCACGTCAGAAACGGAGGCTCATAGCCCAGGTTAGGCCCATTTCGTGCAACGCGGTCTTGGGCCTTCAAAAACAATAAGGCCCGGTCTTCAACATTTGGGCCCGCGTCATTTATATAATCTCGACACATTAACAATTTTATAGTTTGAATCATTATCATTTGATATTTGGTTTATTTTAATTTTTTACGATAAATCTTCCCTACTCCTAAAGTACTCTAAACTAATTTTACATCATGTCTAGGTTTTTTTTAGATGGCTTAGAATATAAATTTTAAATGTAAATAAAATTAGATGGTTTAGAATAAAATTCCACTTACAATTGTGATACCAAAACAACAAAGAAATAATAATTGTTTAAATATAAGTAAATAAATATGCAAATGAAACAATAATATACATCAATTATTTAAAATTCTCTAACCCAAAATCAGAATACATGGACCATGTTCTGACCCAATTTCTTGCCAGACCCACACTCTCATATATCTTCTTCTTTGTTATTGAAATGGTTGCTTTCAAATCAACTCCTTCTTCAACAAACCACCGAGATATATGGCGACTATAATGAGAGGTTTCATCACAATCCAACTATCACTTAATACCACTCACAAACTCCCAATTTACCCTCACAGGAACCCTCATTCGCACTCGTACAAGCTCCAGATTGTGCAATCTGTTCGATTGAAGCCATCAAGGATAATGAAATCATTTATTGCTCGAGTGCTCTAATTCGATTCTGTCTAAATATTCAAATTGGTTTTAGTCTATTGTTGAGGTAATATTCTAATCATATGTTCTATAAAGGTGTTCCATAGATTAGTTTATTTGATCTTAATTTTGTTAGTACAACTCAAACCTTGCTTGATTAGGCAATTCAATTAAAAGCTATTCAATTATGGCATTTCTCTTCCGCTGATAATGTCTTAGCTCTAATTTGGGGTATTTACTATGTCTGATTGAAATTTCATTGGGTCTAAAAGCTGATCTGAGTTTCTTTGACTTTGGTTTTTAAGGTTTGAAATTCATTGTGAGACCTTCAGTCATGGTATCTCTATTTCACCTTGAAATTAGGGTTTCATCTTCTTGAAACCTTGATTTTTTGGTACTCGCCTAGTGGCTGCTTATGGTTTCTTTGAACAACAAACAACTCAAACTGGTTGGAGTGGTTCTGGTTCGCAAGATTGATGTGCTTAATTTGCTCATTGTTCCTGCTGATTTTACGGGTCTTTCCCTTTATAATTGATCCCTCTCATTGTTTTATTTCATACTATTCACGAGAGCCATAATTGCTTTGATCAATTGTCTTGTGTCCATTCTCGTTATTGTGCTATGTTTGTTGACATCGACTCATTATGATTTTCGGATCTGAAACCAAACTATTTTTGCATCTGTTCATTTATCTTGATGATGGTTCTTGGTAATCTCTGATGTTCGTAGGTCTGTTTTTAGTCTTGAAACCCTCAGTATCTTCTTTAGTCAACAACAGTCTTTGATCGTATAGTGGGTCATCTGTTCGTGAATCTAGAACCACATATGAATGGATAAAAGTCCTAATTATTGGAGCTCTTATCAATTTGTGATTTGTTCATAAGCGTGCTTTGAAACTGTTAGTTTCTACTTGAATCTATCTGGGTTATAGTGAAAATGGTGATTTGTTCATATGGTGACCATACAATTGACAATTACAGCTTATGGAAGAAGGGAATGATTTTGATCAAGATTATTAACTTTACACGGATGGTATATGCACCTGTTTATTTGAGGCTTGGACTAAGTGATTCGTTATTTCTACTTAACGTGGCCCTCGTTTCTGTGGTCGTTTTGATAGGTAACAATTCAGAAACGGAGGCTCATAGCCCAGGTTAGGCCCATTTTCGTGCAGCGCGGTCTTGGGCCTCCAAAAATCATAAGGCCCGGTTTTCAACACTTGGGCCCGCATCATTTATATAATCTCGACACTTTAACCATTATATAGTTTGAATCTTTATCATTTGATATTTGGTTTATTTTATTTTTTTTAACGATAAATCTTGCCTACTCCTAAAGTACACTAAACTAATTTTAGATCATGTCTAGGTTTTTTTAGATGGTTTATAATATAAATTTTAAATGTAAATAAAATTATATGGCTTAGAATAAAATTCCTCTTACAATTGTGACACCAAAACAACAAAGATATAATAATAGTTTAAAGATAAGTAAATAAATATGCAAATGAAACAATAATATACATCAGTTATTTAAAATTCACTCACCCAAAATCAGAATACATGGGCCAATTTCTGACCCAATTTATTGCCATACCCATGCTCTCATATATTATCTTCTTTGTTACTGAAATGGTTGTTTTCAAATCAACTCCTTCTTCAACAAACCACTAAGATAAATGGTGACTATGATGAGCGGTTTCATCACGATCCAACTATCACTTAATACCACTCACAAACTCCCAATTTACCCTCACAGGAACCCTCATTCGCACTCGCACAAGCTCCAGATTGTGCAATTTGTTCGATTGAAGCCATCAAGGATAAGGAAAGCGTGTATTGCTCGAGAGCTCCGATTCGATTCTGTCTAAATCATAAAATGGGTTTTAGTCAATTGTTGAGGTAACATTTTGATCATATGTTGTGTAAAGGTATTCCATAAATTAGTTTATTTGATCATTATTTCGTTTGAACAACTTAAACCTTGCTTGATTAGGCAATTCAATTAAAAGCAATTCAATTATGGCATTTCTCTTCTGCTGATAATGTCTTAGCTCTAATTTGGGGTATTTACTGTGTCTGATTGAAATTTCATTGGGTCTAAAAGCTGATCTGAGTTTCTTCGTCTTCGGTTTTTAAGGTTTGAAATTCATTATGAAACCTTCAATCGTGGTATCTCTATTTCACCTTGAAATTAGGGTTTCATATTCTTAAAACCTTGATTTTATGGTACTTGCCTAGTGGCTGCTTGTGATTTCTTTGAACAACAAACAACTCAGACTAGTTGGAGTGGTTATGGTTCGCAAGATTGATGTTCTTAATTTGCTCATTGTTCATGGTAATTTTACGGGTCTTTCCCTTTATAATTGATTCCTGTCTTTGTTTTATTTCATACTATTCATGAGAGCCACAATTGCTTTGATCGATTGTCTTGTGTCCATTCTCGTTATTGTGCAATGTTTGTTGTCATCGACTCATTAGGATTTTCGGATCTGAAACCATACTATTCTTGCATCTGTTCATTTACCTTAACGATGGGTCTTGGTCATCTCTATTGTTCGTAGGTTTGTTTTTAGTCTTGAAACCTTCAGTATCTTGTTCAGTCAACAACACTGTTAGATCGTATAGTGGATCATCTGTTCGTGAATCTAGAACCACAGATGAATGGATAAAAGTCCTAATTGTTGGAGCTCTTATCAATTTGTGATTTGTTCATACGTGTGCTTTGAAACTGTTAGTTTCTATTTGAATCTATCTGGGTTATAGTGAATATGGTGATTTGTTCATATGGTGACCATACAATTGATAATTATAGCTTA
>BJCO01469245.1:0-11337 GCA_018326465.1 Flaveria floridana | reverse complement strand
TGCTGGAATGGAGGCTGCTCATGCATGTTTAAGGGCTGATTAAGGGCCCTTAAACCCATCAAAACATAGCCCATTAAGGTTAATTTAGTCCATAGCCCACTAATTTACTTTTCTTTCTTAAATTAACACTTAAAAGCCCATTATTATTAAATGGCTTGCTTCGGGAAATTTTGGGGCGTTACACAGCATGTTTGAAGGGAAAGCAACATAGAGCGTCTTATAAGACCAAGCCGATAGACTTAAATTCCAAACCACTCTAGATGGTGCACATGGACCTTTTTGGACCAACCAATGTCAAGAGTATTGGAAAAAAATCTTATTGTTTAGTTATCATTGATGACTATACAAGTTTTGCATCAGTTTAGTGCTCCCAAAACTCCTTAACAAAGTGGAGTTGCTGAAAGGAAGAACAAAACACTGATTGAGGCTGCACGATCTATGTTAGCAGATGCTAAAATTCCGATCACTTTCTAGGATGAAGCTATCTCAACTACGTGTTTTGTCCAGAATCGAACGTTAATTGTGAAAGATAAACTGAAAACTCCATATGAGTTGATGTTTGGCAGGAAACAAAACATAGATTTTCTTAAATCTTTTGGTTGTGTAGTTATGATTCTAAATCAAGTGATCATCTAGGAAAATTTAAAGCAAAATCTGATAATGGATTTTTTGTTGGATATTCATTTGTTTCAAAAGCCTATCGAGTTTATAACTCTAGGACTAATGTTATAGCAGAAACATTCAACGCTAAATTCTTAAAAAATTCATTTCCATCAGTTTCAAATGGTCCTGCTTGGTTATTTGATTTAGATTCATTATCAAACACTTTTCAGTCTAACTTGTTTGATCAATCTAACTTGCTTGATTCTACAGGTAAGAAGAAAGCTCAAGGAGATCTTGGTTCTTTCAATGACGACTCAGATTCTGACGACCCAGATGATCAAAGCCCAGATTACCCATTCTTATCTTTTGTTAAGGATTCAACGATTCGATTCAATGAAAATGATCAATCTCATCAAGATTCAGATCATTAAGTTTTAGAAGGTCAAGATGTTTCTCAAGCACTTCCTAATGATGGTACTGAATTTATGCAACCTGAGTCTGGAACATCATCCATCTCTAGTGGTGCAGTCGATTCTGGTAATCTTGATTACTTTATCAACTCACCGACTCAAGTTCCAAATTTCAATACACATTCTTCAAGCCTTTTGCATCAGCTCTCCAACTTAAATCAAACAAATCTGGATGTTAATGTTCAAGGGAATGAGATTCAAACATCTCATATTCACAAGAACCATCCAACATCTCAGATTATTGGTCCATTAAATGAGAGAACGATGAGAAGCAAATTAGAACAAGCAAATCTTTGCTTATACTCGTGTTTTCTTTCTCAAGTTATTCCTAAAAACGTTACCAAAGCGTTAAAAGGACAATTATTAGATTGAGGCTATGCAAGAAGAATTAATGCAATTCCGCAAACAAGAAGTGTGGAATCTTGTGGATTTACCTGAAGGAGAAAATGCTATAGGCACAAAATGGTTGTTTAGAAACAAAATAGATGATCAAGGAATAGTCATTCAAAATAAAGAGAGACTTATTACACAAGGATATATACAAGAAGAGGGTATTGATTATGATGAAGTATTTGCTCCAGTTGCAAGACTTGAATCCATTCGTGTCTTCCTGGCTTAGGCATCATTCATGAAATTTAAAGTGTATCAAGTGGACGTTAAAGGTTCATTCTTGTATGGTCCAATCACCGATGATGTGTATGTGAAGCAAACTCCGGGTTTTGAAGATTCAGAATTTCCACCTCATGTGTACAAGCTTAGAAAAGCTTCGTATGGACTTCATCAAGCTCCAAGAATCTGGTATGAAACGTTGTCACAACACTTAATCCAAATGGATACTCATGAGGGAAAATCGATCCAACTTTATTCATAAAGAAGGATGCTGAGGATCTTTTATGTGTACAAGTGTATGTTGATGATATCATATTCAGTTCCACCAGTCTGAAATTATGCAATGAATTCGAAGAAATCATGAAGTATTGATTTCAAATGAGTTCTATGGGAGAAATCAATTTCTTTCTTAGACTTCAAGTTCAGCAATTTGCAGATGGTATTTTTATCAATCAAGAAAAGTTTGTTGACAAGCTCTTGAAGAAATTTAAACTGCAAGATTGTCAGTCCATTAGAACTCCAGCTGACGTAAACTCCAAGATTGAGCCTGATCCTAAAGGAAAATCAGTTGACCAAACATTATACAGATCTATGATTGGTTCTTTGATGTATCTTACTGCATCTAGACTAGACATAATGTATGTTGTTTGTGTCTATGCTAGGTATCAATCAAACCCGAAGGAATCCCACTTAATTGCTGTCAAAAGGATACTCAGGTATCTTAAAGGTAAACCGGCTTTAGAGCTATGGTATCCTTACGAGGGAAACTTTGAGTTACTTGGATATACTGATAGTGATTATAGAGGATGTTGTCAAGATAGAAAATCTACTACGAGTAGAAGTTTTTAGGTCCCAGATTAGTCTCGTGGCAATGTAAGAAACAAATAAATGTCTCTGTTACAACCGCAAAAGCTGAGTACATAGTTGCTTTAGCAGGATGTTCTCAAATTCTTTGGTTATAAAACCAACTGCTGGATTATGGGTTCAATTATCTTAAAACCCCAATTTACATTGATAACACTGCTGCTATGTTCATTACAGCTAATCCGGTCCAACATTCAAAAACAAAACATATCGAGATTCGATATCATTTTCTCAGAGATAACTCTGAAAAATGTTTAATCATTTTGATTCAAATTGCAACTAAAAAACAGTTGGCAGATCTATTTACTAAAGCCTTCTTACCAGGATGGTTTGAGTATTTAGAAGAGTCAATTGGTCTTATTAACCATGTGTAAAACTAGTTTTTAAGCTTTTTAGTTCTTTGAGTCTTAACATGATCAGAACCCTCCCTTATCCAAAAGGTCATAGCAAGAGAAAATGTCAAAGTTAATTGCCTAATTGTAGTTTGTGTGTGCTTGTTTTCTTATTAAAGAAAAATCAAATACAAAAATAGAAAATCAAAAATCAAAGATAAAAATATAAAACAAAAACTATAAAAATAAAGTCTTTCTTGTTAATTCTTGTTTTAAGAATGATCTATTTTTGCAATATATGAGAAATGATAGTACATTAGTCAGATCAGTTGCATATTTCACTCGACTATAAAGTCTGACATGATCAGATATGATGTGTAGACAATCTCATGCTACTATACTGAAAAAGTAAATTCTTGTGATTAAATTAAATCATCTATGCATGAATGTGTGTTCATCTTAGTACTAATGAGTAGTATTAGCTTATCAGATTGATTGCTTGTAAAGTTACAACACTCACATCTGGTGGTGATATGACTAACCATGAGATCTGTTACAAGCACCATCTCACTTCTTTGTTATAAGTCATCATAGACCTAAAGTGATGAGATATGCTTTGTTGTAAGTGATTACAGACTTGGATATTCTCCTTTGATGCAAAAGATGGTAATGTGCATAACCCATTCAAATGGATGTTTAGAGTTTATCAATGGTTTATCCATGATAATTCTCTACTAAATTATCAACATGAACTCTGGTTATGAATATATGTCTGGTAATAAGTTAAGAATTTGTGCTTTCTTGCATGTATTGATGATAGTTGATCTCTCTAACTCTATGTGTGAGTCACATCATGTCATATCTAATTCTACCCTAATCAATCCAAGAATTAAAAAAGTAAGTGAGCTGATTCTTTTGTCAAAAACACTCATTGTATGTCCTTGGATCTTGTGTCTCCTTTGCTGTGAAATCACTGACCTGGAACACACTTGATCAGGATTTAATCAGTGTCTATGACTATTCATAATTTATTTTCTTTTAGTGTGTCGATCTTAACTGATATGGTCTCACTGTAGACATTGATTCTATTGTCCATATTAGATTTTTATTCTGCTTTAATTTTGATTTTATGATTGTTTTATGTGTGCAGACAATTTAACAATGATCAGTGTGATCTTGTTATAACTACTTAGGAAACTTCTAAGTTTTGTAAAACTTAAAAGTTTAGGGGGAGTAATAAAAAGCAAGAGTTTCTAAGAAAATCAAAATTAAAATGTTTGAAATGAAAGGATGAAGCTAAAAGTTCAAAGCATGTGTGTGTTTCATAATGTGAAAATGAACCTATAAAAATTTTCAAGTGGAATAGCTTCTTGCAAAATTTAGAGATTTTTGTTTAAATTTAAAGACTAAAATTAAGGGAAATTAATTTTGTTTGTTGAAAATTTTAAATAAAAATAAAATGTCAAAAATTCAAAAATTGAGATTTAATTATGAAAATTTTGAGTGAAAGTAAAAAAATTGACAAATTCTTTGAATATTAGTTTGTGAATGGAAGATGTGAAAAAATACAAGTGTTAGAAATCACATGCGCCCAAACAGTGGTCAGAAGTCCAAACATGAGCACGTTGATTTTCAGAAAATGTACTAGTGTTTTTGGTGTTCCAAACATCCTCAGACGCCTAAACAGTTCTCATAAGTCTAAAAAGTTGGTTAAGTGTTAAGCGTTTTAACAACTCTCATGTGCCTAAACATACCAGAGTTTTCTATAATTGGGTGTTTCAAGTAAAATTTCCATGTGTTAGGCGTTTCAGCTAGTCTCATGCGCCTGAACAGTGCAAAAGCGCCTAAACAATGCTTATGCGACTACACAGTGCTCATGCGTCTAAGTCCATGGGCACAAATAGTGCTCATGCGCCTAAATACTTTCTGAAATTTTCAACATCATACGCACCAACAGTGCTAATACGCCTAAATGTTTATGTTATTTTCTGTCTCATGCGCACAAACAGTGCTAATGCGCCTAAAAATTTGACACTTAGTATATATGGAACACTTTGTATTTTCACTCATTCATTCACAAACATCCCCGGAACTCACTGACTTACTCTCGACTCTCAGTTTCTCATAAACCAAAAAAATTGATTATTGTGTGCGATTTATGTTATAGACAGTTTGATTCTAAGATTATAAACATAAGTTCATCATCTAATCAACATAATTTCAAGATTAAAAGTTCAAATTAATTAGGGCGCTTTTAGGCTGTTCGGGCGTATGAACCCTAAAAACATCAGAAATTTGAATTTTGTGACTTGATTGTTAAACTAAAACTAAAATTAAGTTTATAACGACGGGCCCCCCACCGGGGGCCCACTATGCCAAAAGCGAGAGAAACCCCATCCCTCTCTTTCCTTTTTTCGGCCCCATGTCACCACACAGGCGGCATGGGGACGTTTCCTTTATATAGGACTGATTTCGAGAGCACATTAACACATTAAACATCAAATTTCATCAACATTGTTCGATGGTGATTCATCATCAGTCGACTGATGAAGATGAACAGTCAATTAAATTTTGAATTTTTTAATTAAAAATAAAAATAAAAAAAATCAAATTATTAATATGTGCTTGATAATCTTTGATGAATTGATTGTTTAAAAAAATTAAACCCTAACTTGAGTATGTTATGTTTTTAAACATAATGTATGAACACTTAGTAATTTTCTAAGTAAAAGTTGGATTAAAATTGTTTAAAACATAATAATTCATTAAAATTCAATCAATATTTATTAAATTCAACAAGTTTAAATTCAAATTGCCTAATTTTTTTGTTTTCACTTGTGCAGATGAATGATTTAAAGTTTGAGCCTATGCATAATATAGTTGCTTAATAAATGAAGACATTCAAGATGCAATCAGCTATGAAGAAATGATTAGATTTCTTTTGAGGACCAGATATGTCTATGCCATGTGCTATCAGCCAGTTGTGTATACAAGACTGATCAGAAAGTTTTGGCACACTGCATCAGTTGAGCTTAATGATGAAGGAAGAAAAGTGCTTAGAGGATTTGTAACAAATGACCTAATGATAGAAGTCTCCGAAGATTCTATCATATCCTTATTAAGATTGGGTCACAATGATAAAGAGAATCCTTCTGAGCTCACATTCAATGAATGCAGAGAAATATTCATTGAAATAGGTCATCCAGACCATTTTCCCAAAAAGCAAATTTTCAAAGCCAGAGTCTTCAATCATTGTAAGCTCTTAATCTATATCTTTCAACAGTGCATGTCTAAGCTAAGTGTGGGATGGAATTCTTTTCCTATAGACATTGCATCTCCAATAGTGGCATTGGCTACTAAAGGAAAGTTCAGTATGGCAAAGTGGATAATGAATGGATTTATCTTAACCTTGAAAAGGGCATTAGGAACAAATACCTAATGTATCCTAGGTTTTTGTAAATGATCATTAATGAAGAACACCCAGACTTTCATGCTTATGGAGTTGGTGGTGATATTCTTGAGTTTGAGCATATGTCATAGATTTCTTATAAGAGATTAGCAATGATCATTGGTGCTCAAAATTTACCAGTGTTTCAATACATGAGGAATATTGCTAATGATGATGTTGATATCAACATAGATCACTTCCACTTAATTGATGGTGAACAAATGGATCCTGCTGATCTTGTTGATAAAGTTCCTCAAGTGATCTCTAATGATGATGATGAACACAATGATGATGATGATGAAGATTGCGATGATGATAATGAAGATGATGATAGATCAAGCAGTGATGGTAATGATGCTAATGATGCTGCTGAAGTTCATCAATCTGAAAGCAGTGAAACTACTATCTTTGATCATGGTGCCGAGACACATGATATTGATGAAGGAACATCTGGAGGAATTGCTCATGATGAAGAAATGACTGAAGCTCATGTTAGTGATGAGATAGATGTCAATGTTCATGAAGAAGATATTCAAAATCAAACTTTTGAATTTGATTTTATAGAAGCTATGATTTCTAAGCCTGTATTTCAAAGCTCACCTCCAATAGAAGCTAAAAAAACTCCAGTTATTACAGCACAAAATATGTCTGTACAAACTGAGGATATTCTGGATGTGGATGAACTTCAAACTTTCAAGGAATCAAACAGCGCTTAAGAAAAGATTATTGATAATTTGAAAGAAGAAAATGTGAAGCTAAAAGATATTATTCAAAAGAAAGATTCTAAGATTGAAGCTCTTGTAACAGACAAAGATAAGAATATGAAAATCTTTGAAGTGATGATTAGAGACTATGACTTGATGGTGGAAAAATACAAGAAGTTAACTGAAGAGCGTGAAGCTATGAAAGAGGAGTTAGCTAAATTGAAAGAAGATAAAAAGTTTGATTCTCCAGAGTTAATGATTATATCTGAGATAACTCCGATTGACATTAAGAAAATATATTAAGTTGATAAAGGTAAAAGAAGGATAGATGATGTAGATGTGTCAGTTTTACCTGAGCCATCATCTAAAGTACAAAGGATTTTTGAAAGTCAAGAAGAAGGTGATAAGTTTGTTCAAGAGACAATAGAAGCTCTAGACGATATTGAGGATGAATTTGATGATGATTGGTATAATGAAGTGTTAGAAGATGAGGATATTGCAAAAGCCAATATTGAATCTACATTTTCACCGATAGAGACTTCTCATGAAGATATACATGTATATTTTAAAGACAAGTATAACTATCTGGTGAAGATGTAATATAATAGAGTCTTTCTGGATGGGTTGACTGTTTATCAAATCAATGAAGAATATGATAAATGCATAACAGTTGAGTCAGTCACCCCAGTTGACCTAAATGAGATTGTAGTTGAGCACGATGAATGGAATCCTCTACAAGAAAGTATCAATGTTGAGGACTTGCCATCTTTAGAATTACACCATCCGGATCCTGAAGATATGAATGTTGTTGCTTTAAGATCGTGGTTGCAAGCAAGGAATTATCCACGGAAAAGACTCAAAAGACTACAAGCTGAATCTTTGAGGAATCTTGTAAGAAGTTTTCAAGAAACTAAAAAGCAAACAAACAAAATGGTTGTGCTTGACACTGACAATCCTTAATATTTGGAAATCACCAAAAGAACAAGAATGCTTAAACCACAAGAGATTAAGTCAATGACAATGAAAAGCTCAGTTTATGAGAAGAGGAAAGAGTTAATGAAAATGTTTCCCGAATCAGAGCAACAAGCGTATAAAGTATCCCTTAATCAGAAACAATTGTTTAACAAAGCTCGATCTACTGGTGACTTGGTAAGGAATGCTTTACAGAAAGGACAATCAATATCTGAGTTGCTAAATGCCATGATTGCTCCTGACACCACCAACCAAGTAAAGATCATAGCATGGAAATATGATGAAGTTTTTGATGCATTCTTGATTAGGTGAGTCAATGCTGTTTGTGATGTCTATCACCTCTTTTCAAGCGTAATTAAGCTCACAGTTCAAGACTTAAAGGATTTGAACAAACTGCCTTTGATCAACCTGATAGGAGAAAAAAGAGGTGAAATGTTTGTTGAATTGCTAAACAGAGGAATCACAAGAGCTAGTTCATTTTTGTAGATCAGATGTACACAAGATGATAAGGAATACTTCAGTACACTGAAAAAGAATAGAAAGTTTCAAGGAAAATAGGAAGAAGATGAACACTTTTTGATTGAATTTGGTGATCAATATTTTGATACGGTGACCACCCAGGATTGAAAGTAATTAAAGGGACTCAAAAGTCTAATCCAATCCTGCGATGGTTCTATAATTCGGAAATTTATGAGCTTAAACTGGTCCGAAATCTTGAAAATTGGGATGAGGACATGATCACTCTATTTGGAGTATTTGAGTTTAAATTGCTACATCCGAGTTACATTTCATTTTTGTCTGTACAAAAGTTTGAAAGAGTATCTCCAGAGATTGCTGAAAATGTTAAAAAGTATTTTCTCTCTATTATCAAAGTTATGAATGCGGCTATGGAGAGAATATCCTTGAGGAAAGCTTTAGCTTATGCTAATATTATAAAGAAGGATATAAAGGAGATTGAGTTCATTAGAATATCACAAGGGTGTTTTAGAAATATACTCAAAAGGAAGTACAAAACCTATTGAGTTATATGCAAATACTGATATTACAGGCTTATCGAAGGGTACACTGGAGGTAATGAACAGAATGGAGATAAAGACTAACGTGGCAAAGCCGGAATAAGGTATCTTAGCGAGCAAGTTCAAGTCTGCAATAGCTAAGGCCTTGAAGGAACAAGAATTATATAAAGAGAAGCCCATGTTCAAAATCAAAGAAGAACCAGAAGATTTCTTTGAAGTTTGAAGATGGAAGAGAAGAGAAGATAGAAGATGATAGAAAGAGAAGACAAAGGAAAAGAGAAGAACGCGGTTTGAAGAAAAAGAGAAGACAAAGCTAAGAAGACAGAAGATTTTTGAAGACTAAAGACCATGTAAATCTTAGAGGGAGTATTGTTAGAACTTCTTACAGATTAACATGTTGTCTTTATTTGTCTTTTGTATAAGTTTTGTCATAGTATAGGGACTAGTTTGTAAATAGTAGTTCCTTTGTTTATTGGTAGTATAAATAGCTTAGATGTGTGTAGGCTGTACAGACTAGAGATTAGACTTGTAACTACTACTACACTTGTAATTGTCTTTGCTTTCTATCAATGAACGACTATGAATTTTTCTTGATTGTTTGCATAGATTTGATTGCATTTGTATGTTTTTGATTGAATTGTGTTCTAACATCATCACAATTGAAACCCTAGTCTTCACGAATCGTCTTTTGACCTTACCGACTAAATTTTAAATCTTGGAACACTCACTTTTTGGCAAATTATGAAGACATCATTGGAGTTACTTTATTTTTATTATTCCAAGTACGTCATATATCATGTGAGTTTCCATACCCTATTTTACTTTATTTCATATCTTTGGGGGTGAAGCATGTTAATCGTATAAACATACACTTGTAAATTCCTTAAATACTTATAATGCACGTGTAATTCATTTTGTTAAATTGTCATGGTTATTTGAAATACTGGTGAACATTATATGATAGTTATCTTGTAAAACAATCATTAACTATTGCTAGCCTAGTGACGTCATTGATCTACGGGCTTGACAAGCCTATTTGGTGCTAAAGCCGAGGTTATTGCCAGCTCCTGATGATGTATTCTTGTTCATAATGGGAACCAAATGCACTTACCTAATTGTATATTTCGTTGTGGCCATATTTTGTCATGGTTTTATTGTATCATTATTCCATCTATATGATCTGTTATTATTTCGTAACCTACGAAATGAATTGCCTCTTAAAAAGGTTTTATATATATGTATGTAGTATCTCATGGGAACTTACCAACATACATATTATGACTTTATTTTTAACATGTTTCAGGAGGTGCACAAGCTTAATTGTTGACTCTTGAAGGAATGAGTTCATCTAGGGTTGGACCAGAATAAAATAAAGAAATCATCTTACATTTGGTTTATGATCTTGCCCTTTTTATTTAACTTATATTACGGTTGTTGCTTGAACTTATGATTGTAATGTACAATTTGAAACCTTATGAGTAATATTATTTACACTTCGAGGTAGCATTGTGTGACTTTGAACAATCTTAACCCTCACATCTCAACGTTTCCGCCTTTAAGGTTGGAGTGTGACAATTGATCTTTATATTTTCACTATAATGATTCAATAGTCTCAAACACGTTTGGTCAAGTAGAAATTACCCAGTCAATTGGCATCAGAGCCTTGCCTATTCATTTCAGATATAATCACCAAATTGATATGAAATTCGATTGGTCTTGTGATTCATCTGCAAATCTAATTTGATCTACAACTTAAATTTCTAATAAAATTGATTATTCATCAATTCAAACACAAATGGATCATCAATCAACCATGGATTGATAATCTACAGTGTTCGATTACTAGTTTGAACAAATTCTTAAAGTCAAATTATTAAACCCAGAAAACCACAAGTGTTTGTGAGCAAAATGACCTGAGATTTGTTATAGTTCTAATCGAAAGGTTACACCACAACTTTGAATGAAAACAGGTTAGAAATTCAAGCCAAAATGAAAAGAACAATTCTTAAACACTGTTCATTGCAATTACAATTGAAACACTATTCATCGAGTTTATGACAAATCACAATTTACCATATTCAGTGCTTTGATATGTAAGGCCCCGCTCGCCGGGCGCCCTACTGTTGGTCATCATCACACGTAAAACATACAATATGTATATAATCGTAAAATAACGCAGCGGAATTAGTAAAACATACATTTCTCATTCATTCATAAAAGTCATTACATAATTGACACGATTACAAAATACAGCTTTCTCTACTTTGTCTATCTTCTCTGTGTTTGCTGAGGATTCATATAAAAGAGATTATTTAAGTA
>BJCO01469242.1:0-13719 GCA_018326465.1 Flaveria floridana | reverse complement strand
GTTTTTTTTTTTTTTTTTTTTTTTTTTACAGCAAGAGGTCTCCCCACGGACCTCCGGCAGACTCTCGCACAGCAGCGGCCCCCTCAACGGCTCCCTCACCGACAGTCCCCCTCTTTCCCCTTCTGAAATCGACGATATCAAGGTCTGTATTATTATTATTCTATTGTAATGTAAACTGCAGTTTTCAATCCACTGGTGGTGTATGTAATATTGTTCTTGTTTTGTGGAGCATAACTCCCAGTAGCGAACCATTTTGCAGCTTTCAAATATTATAATAATGACTACATGCCAAAATGAAAGTGAATATGTTCATAGGCGTAGATCTAGATGGTTGGTTTTCTACTTTTGTTTGTTATCTGGTGCTACAAAAGGTAAAGCATGATTGTTAATCTTTAAATGGAAGTTCTTGATTAGAATCTTGAGGGGTTGTAAGATATGGCTCGTGGGGATTATTGTAATTATGTTATTAGGTACGTTTGTTTGTTATCTTGTCTTATAAAAGTTGAACTTTGATTATTAATCTTAGAAGAAAGTTTATGATTGGAATATTGATGGGTTCTAAGATATTGTTCATGGGTATTTTAACATATATATGTTATTGAGTATGTTTGTTTGTTTGTAATTTGGTTTTACAAAAGTTTAAACATGATTATTAATGTTAAAAAGGAAGTTCTTGATTAGAATCTTGATGGGTTTTAAGATATGGGTCATGGGTATTATTGTAAATATGTTACTGGGTACGTTTGTTTGTTTGTAATTGTGTTTTACAAAAGGTGAAACGTGATTATTATCTTAAAAGCAAGTTCTTGATTAGAATCTTGATGGGTGCTAACATATGATTCATGGGTATTATTGTAAATATGTTATTGGTATTTATGATTAAGTTATTGGGTTGATCTGATCCTAACTTATGGGTCATAATGAGCAAGGGGCCAACTTTGATAGTGCCTTCAAAAGTTGGGCACATTTATGCTGAACCAGAAGTAGGTATGCTTCTGTTTGATGTCTAATCTGTTAATTGTAATTAATATGGCATACTCATAACACCTAATATAGTTTTTGACCTAAAATAGAACATTACACCATGGTTTATGACACGTTTTAGCGTAGAGTTTGAACTCCCTATGAAAATATATTGGATTTAACACGCGTTTAAGAAGATTATTCTTAAAATATTGGTGATTTGAGAGACTCACTATGTTATCATCATTGTGTTTTGGTGATGATGTTTATGTTATGCAGTACTGCCGATTAAAGAATCCAGTGAACAACCAGTATCGTAGTGGAGCCATCAGTGGTGCACCCACAGGTGGCGGTGGGAAAACAGTAGGGAGGTGGTTGAAGAACAGAAGAGAAAAAAAGAAAGAGGAGAATAGAGTTCATAATGCTCAGTTACATGCAACTGTTTCAGTTGCTGGTGTTGCTGCTGTCGTTGCTGCCATTGCCGCTGCCACCGCCGCCTCTGGACATAGAAAGGATGAGGAGATGATGAAAACCGACTTGGCTGTGGCATCTGCCGCCACCCTCGTGGCGGCACAGTGTGTGGAAGCTGCAGAAGCAATGGGCGCTGAACGTGACCATCTTGCTTCTGTTGTTAGCTCTGCAGTTAACGTCCGTTCACCTGGTGATATCATGACATTAACAGCCGCTGCAGCTACAGGTACTTATTTTCTTTTGAGACATACCAATTTCGACCCATTTTTGCAAGTCGAACATCTTTCACAACAATATATAAAATTTAAAACTTTTATAGCTCTTCGTGGTGTGGCGACGTTAAAAGCAAGGGTAGTGAAGGACATGTGTAATATTCCAGCTGTACCACGGACGGATAAGGGGAGTGTTCATAGTAATGGCACCGGTAGCAGCTCAAATGGTAGTTTCAGCGACGAGTTTGTGCCCGAAGAAAATTTCCTGGGAATATGTAGCCGGGAACTGCTCGCCAGAGGTTGTGTGCTCCTCAAACGCACACGCAAAGGTCCATTTTCAATTATCGATTTCAATATTTCCAAACCAATGTATTCGGTGTCGCAAAATTTTCATATTGCTTCTATGCTGTTGCAGGTGATCTTCATTGGAAAATAGTTTCTGTTTATATCAACAAAATGGATCAGGTTAGTTTTTTTAAGAACCTTATATGTATATACATATACTTATAATTTAAAATTTTAAAAAGAAAAAATTAAAGCAATTTCAATGTTAAGAATGACACTTAAATAAGACGTCAGCATATTCTTATTTCTTTTACACAAGTCAACTTTAATGTCTTGTTGGAAACATGCCTGTTCTTTACTTAGGTGTTCACATTTTCGAGAAAATTTATTACACCAAAAAAGACTGATCAATAGATGTCTATGCTTTAAAAAACCAAGATCCATTTACAAAATTTCTTAGACAGAACTTCAAAAAAGTAAATGAAATGTTTGAACTGTTTGCTGTTGTAGTGAGATGTTTCAAATATATGCACTAAACACCAAAACTTAGTGTATCTTCCTTCAACCAGGACACCGAATTTTGTGTTTTGACGTAAAACGTAATCTCTCACCAAGATACCAAATTTGGTGTATACTCCAACCAATACACTAAATTTGGTATTCTTATCACATTTTTATAAAAAAGACTTGCAAAAAATGTTGTGGATTTAATTTCTTTTTTATTGGTAAATACACGCATTATCTAATCTGTACCTACTCTAGTTTTAAAATTATCACATCTGCATTTTGTAAATTTGTACTCACAAGCTTAAATTAAGGAGTGTATTTTACTTTACCATCAGAATGTCCACTTGGGACTATGATTTAGTTATCGAACAAAAATGTAAACATTATTTTGTCTTTATTTTTAGAAATTTAAAAAAGAAAAAGGATGCAATTATTGTCCAACAAAAACTGTAATGTTGTTTCCATAATCATGTTATGTGGTCCTTTTCTAAGCTGTAGAAAAGTTAAATACGAACACTTAAAAAACAGTCAGTTTTTATGTATATGGGTCAGGTGATCCTGAAAATGAAGAGCAGACATGTTGCTGGGACCATCACCAAAAAGAAGAAGAGTAAGCATCCTACCCCACCCTCACTCACTGCCAATGGCTGTTGTGGGTCTTTATGGGGATTTGTTAAAGCATTAAAGTTCAAAATAAATTCTCATTCTTTTGACAATAACTTTGTCTCTTTTTCCCACAGATATTGTGTTGGAGGTTGTAAAAGATATGTCACCGTGGCCGGGGCGGGAGGTGGTGGAAGACCGCCGCTACTTCGGGCTGAAGACGGTGACACGCGGGGTTGTGGAGTTTGAATGTAAAAATGAGAGGGAGTATGATATTTGGACTCAAGGTGTGTGTAGGTTGCTTGCAGTTGCTGCAGAAAGAAACAATGGGATTTGAAAGTAGCCAAAATATAATAGTAATAATACAAGGTAAAATTTGGTGGGTTTGAGTTAGCCATTAATATCTTAATTATGTGTAAATCTTTTGTTTTAGTATAACAATCTAATTGTTGTGGTTAATCTATAAGGGTGTAGTTAGTATGATTTTGTTTTTATAATGTTTGTCTTTACTGGCTTTTGTAAATCTATAATATGATGGAACTACGGAGTGGATGGATATTCGTTCTTTAAAATGTTGTGGATGTTTTTTACGATCATGTGTTTGAAATAAACTAGGTTTTGGCGCCGCGCGTTGTCGCGTCTATGCGAGTTTTAATGTAACCTTAAACCAAAATCAAAATGAAGGTTCAAAACCACAAAATACCCAACGTAAAACACATCAAAACCCTAAATTCATAACACACCAGAACATACAGAATTAAAACCCAAAATCAAAGTCCAACACCATACACAAAACAGACGAACATTAAAATCGTAAGAATGCGACACAGTACAAAATAGAAAACCGAAAACAACCTATAAAAAACCTCACCCCAAACCTCAAACCCACACCCAAAACAAACCTATAAATACACATACAAACAAACAAAAAAAAAAAAAAAAAAACACAAAAAACACCAAAAACCCTACCGACCAAATGGATTAATAAGAATAATAATTCAGTGAATTCTAATATTATTATGTATCATTTAGTCTTATTGCATAAAAATGAATTAAGTTTGATAACAGAAAGAACTGTAATTTGTTACATATAATTAATTATACGTTATCCCGTTCATATTACTATAAATTGTTTATTTATATTTCATATATAGAAATCGACTTCTATTTAAATTGACCTTTATGTTGTGAAATTTTTGAAAATTTAATGAAAGCCATGTGACGAAAAGAAAGGAAAGTGCCCAGTCAAAAAGGAAAAGGAAGTAAAGAGAGACTGGCCTTTGTTGGTTTATGTGCCTTGTGTTTTTGTAATTTTTGGAAACTTTAATAATTTTTGATATTTTGCTATTTTTTTGGTCATTATACTAGAATTGTAAAACATATTTAGTGACTTTTTAGTTTGAGTAAACAAAAACTAAAGTGAAATTTGTTAAAAAAGAAAGAGTAAACTACCTTAAAATATATTTACTTATCTAGTGGGATCTTAATCTAAAAGAGCCGGGTGATGGTATTTGAATACATAGTATTAAAAATGGAAATAATACAAATAAAATAATCACTAAAATGAATATCCTTGTAGTTCAATAACCATATAAAGCCTTCCAATGATATTGAGGTTTTCGTATTATAATTTAAAAAAAATATATGAAGATGGTATTTTTTATTAAGATGTGATGTAAACCCACAACTAATTGCATAGAGATGTATGTGAAAATAATTAATTTTAAGGTTCCTACCATAGAGATGTGTGTGAAGTAATCATTCTAAGATTCCTAACATAACCCAAGCTTTAGAAGAGAGTAAATACTCAAAACCAAGCTAAGGAAAACCTATAGCTATCAATACTAAACCTCTGCCGATATTTAGCCTACGTGTAAAACAGTTTTGAATGGTTAAAACTTGTTGGATAAGGATAATCAACTTAATGGTTAATAGATGTGAAATTTCTATTAATTGTGTTGATAAACACAAACTATGTTAGATGAATAAGTAAACAAGACAAAGGTTTTTACAAAATTCAAGTATACTTTATTTAAATAGAGTGTAAATTACAATGTTGTTGTATAAGATGCAAATCAAACAATAACCTTAAAACTATACAAGAGTGGGGTATTTGTACTATATTAAAGTTAATCTACATTGACCATTCTATGAAAGTGATCGATGACATATTATAGTCATTGATCTTCACATTATGACGTACCAAGAATGTGAACTTTAATTCATCAAAAGTAGGAACAAGATAAACTATACTTAAAAAAACAGAGAAGCAACATGATTCAGCAGATTGCAACGTTAAGGTTGTCCCACTACTTCTCGATACTGACGTCTAGATAGTACATCAGCATCTGTAGTGACTCGATAGATAGACTGCTTATTGGCTTATACAGGCTACCGCAAGCATACTTATTCTTCGGAAGGAGTCTGCATGTTGAAAGTGTGCAGACTCTTGGTAGATTGGACTGTTATTCAAAATCTTCATATTCTCAGCAGCTTCTGTCTGGAAGTTGCTAATCTGTAGACTTATCATTCAGTAGACTATAGTAATCATCAGAATACTTCAACTTTATTATTTGTTTTGAGTAACTTTAACCTTTAATTTCCTAACATGTTCTTCTTAGGATGATGCTATCAAGCCTAATCATTGAAAGCCTTTGACTGTTCTTGACCACCTTTATAGTTACTTGGCCCATTCCATCATTTGTTGGATCAAGAAGAGGCAGATCTGTAAGATCCCAGATACCATCCTCATCAAGATTAACTATTTGTTATACAAATAGCTTTTAGAACCTCCAAAAGCTCTTATATTGTATACACTAGCAGTCATTGGATCATAATTTCATAGTAACTTGATCATATGTGTGTACTTGCACACATTCAACACTTTTTCCTTATGTTCTTCTAGCTTTTCACTATTCTTTTCTCTAAACTTTTTATTAAGTGTAGAGACTACATTCTTGTCATACTTCGGCATATATGTTGAGTGTTTGACTAGATCATGTAGCTCTATAAATTTGCTAGAGTCAAGAGCAAGAATCTTCTTTTTGGAGTCAGAGAAGGTTTTTGAACCATCTATATGCTCTATGAAGATTTTTTTCTAACTTTTCATCAATACCTCAATTTAAGTATTCTTCATCAGAGGCTTCAGGATTTTAAAGTGATTGTTGAACTCTATATGTTATTAAGGTTTGATCATTTGGTTTGATTTGACTGGAACGGAGGGCACATTGAGATGGTGTTGAATCATGATTGGATGGTTAGGGAGGATAAAGTGACGGAGCTTCAGATTGATGAATCTAAGATGCATTTTCAGAAACTTAAGTTGGTACTAATTGAGAATGTCTTGCTTTACTTTCTCTTGCAACCTGTCTTCTTTCTTGTCTTATTTGACTATCTAACTTCTTCTTGTCTAAACTCTTGAAATAATTTACTTGTTCAAGATGCTCTTGGTAAATTCTTATCAAAACTTTAGCAACTTCATCAGCTTCTTTAGACCCACTCATGCTGATCAATTTAAGTCTGATCAAGTCTATAATTTCAATTCTGGCAGATAACTTGATCTCTTTCATATGATACCTTTTAGAAACTACTCTAGTGAGAAGACGCTTCTTTGACACTATTGTACTCTTATTCTATGATTGGATCATCTAGAGCTATTGAAGACACAACCTACTTATCTCCCGTTATAGGATGTACCACAGATCATAGTTTTAGCAGTAGCAACTGATATTTCTTACATAGAAAAATCTCAGTTTCATATGATTTGTTCAATGATATCCAGAGATAGATCTAGACTTCACTTATAGTATCATAATAGGTTGTGATACCATTTTCTATTTCTACTATATACCGAGTTATATCCTTTCTAAATCCATAGGATTTGACTTTTGTGCCCTTCATCAACTTTTTTTAATGGTCGGATCAATGATATTAAACTTTTTTCATATTAGCCTTTAAAGGTTTAAGTGTTAAAATCAAGTCATCGATCAAAGACAAGTATCAACATATAAGAATGATGATGATGTTGTTGATAATGATGATGATTCCCCCAAGAATCTTTGCTAATCTCTTAGCGGATACAACAACAGTTTGTTGTATCAAATTCAACAAACACTAATCATGGTACGGAAACCCATGATCAATGGTATGATATCAGTGTGTGATTGTGTGTGTATGATTGCTAGTGATTGAATGCTTGAATGATAATAACTGCTTCTTTGTATTGATTGTTCAAAAGCTTACAAAGGATTAGGGTATTATGCTATTTATAGCCTATACAGATAGCTATATACAATTACAAAAATACCCTTATGTCAACGATAATTACATAAAATCCTAAGTCTAAGTCATCCGCTGTGGATGATAACATGTCCGCTGTGGATGCTAAGTCATCCGCTATGGAAGTTGAATAAGCCATCCATTGTGTCTTGGATGCTGTCCGCTGTGAGCACTTGTGTTTGCCATTTTAGATGTCCACTGTGAATGTTCATCCGTTATGAATTAAACATCCGCTGTGGACAGTTCATCAGTTATGGACCTTGTTCATCCGCTGTATGGATTATTTATCCGTTGTAGACACTTGGAGTATATTCTTCATCCGCTGCATAAACCTGGTCATCCACTGTGGGCTGCCTTCATCCGCTGCAGACACTTGTCAAAAATTTCTTTTATCTACAAACCTGAAAAAGAAATTTAAACTACATTAGTGTTATTTTATGAATGTTAATGATACAAATATGTTAGTTAATGATTGTTTGTATGTTAGAACATATTATGTTTGTTTATGGCAAACATTATCCTTTTTATGCATTATTCCTTTACTACACTTGTTGAGTCCAACAATACTCCTCCTAAGGATGATACTGCCATCTCTTTAAGTTTGTTTGTTAATGTTTTGTTTGTTAATAACACTGAAGCAAAATGTTTATTTTTCTTCCGAAGCTAAATTTTGTTTGTTAATCTTCCGAAGCAAAATGTTGTTTGTTAATATTCCGAAGCAAAATGTTTATTTTTCTTCTAAAGCCAAATTTTGTTGAATTTCTTCCGAAGGGAACATGTTTGTTTTCTTTTCGAAGGAAAATTTGTTTGTTAACACTTGTTTGAATCAAAATGATTAATTTAAAATGTATGTTAAAATGTTAAAAATTTTAGCATGATCAATATATGGATGTTCAAGATATCACTCACAAGCAATATTGTGCATATGTAGTGTGTCAATTTGTTGTTTTTTGTTGCTTGCTTGACTTGGCTTTGTTAAAATTGCATGATCAATATATGGATGTTCAAGATATCACTCACAAGCAATATTGTGCATATGTAGTGTGTCAAATTGTTGTTTTTTGTTGCTTGCTTGACTTGGCTTTGTTAAAATATAAAAAGTATGATTGTGCACATGTTCTGCTGACTTGATGTATCCATATTCAATTTCTCTCCCTAAATTTTTGTATATTTATAAAAAAACCTTTTATAAAATAACAAAAATTTAAATTAATTTAAATGAAAATTATCAAAGTCCAATCTGATTGCTTGCATATTAAAAATTTAGAAAGATAGCACTTTATCTAACTAATAAATGATTGCTTTTCATGTTGTGACATGAATCATGTGCACATAACATGAGATCATACTAGTCTTAAATCCTCATAGAGTTGTTTGGATGTTGTTTGAGAATAGACATAGACTAAGAATAGACATAGACTAACACAATATTGATTGCAGATATTTGGATCCACTTAAACTCATGCATGGTATTAATGATTGATTTAAACAGTGTGATTATCATATTATGAGTATATTAGGATGATATGTATGTACCTCACATCTGATTGTATGTTAAAATCAATCCTCCTCAAGATATACTAGCAAGCACATTCAATACTTAGGACCTAGCTACTTAGGAGTATAAATGCTCAATTTGATCCTTTTGTTTGATCCTCATTGGGATTCTTTTGCACTTCACTTTGGAAAGTGATCCTCTTTAGGATTCTTTTGATTTTTCATCCTTAGTGGATGTGTTCCTTATTTAGAATCTTTTTGGATCATTGCTTAGGTCATTCAGGTTTGTGCTCAGCACAACAAAGAATGCCATGTTGTACTCCAGGTCTATGATAATCATAACAAAGGAGATAATTATATGATTGAGTAATTTATAAACTGTTTCACTTGGTGTATTACAGTTACTTTACTAGTAATCTATATTGGATAGACCAATACTTACCATAGACCAAGATACGTTGGTGACCACACAATCATATGCATTTAGTTTTTCACTGTTTTATATGTTGTTAGGTGTTCCATGCTGAGCCTATCCACATATCAAACAAAGTATTGTCAGTCTTTATTAGTGGAAAAGGACTCTAGTGAAGAAATAATCTAGTGTACTATCATTTCTCATGAATGGTTATGTGTGATTCCAAAATGTTTGTTAATTGAAGAACATGAATGGTTGTATGATATCTTGATTTTGAAAGAAGCTTATTTGATTTAAACTTGGACTCTGACAAAATCAAGCTTGTATGACTTAATGTTTTGACAACATTACTTGTTTGATTCATTGTTGATTATACCAAGCGACTGAACAAGAAATTCAAATCTCGTTGAATCAAATGGTTTGGTAAATAGGCCAGCCAATTGATTTCTGTATTGACTTTGATCAACTTTATCAGACCCTTTTCTGAGCAATCTCTCAGAAAGTGATATTTTATATCTATATGTTTTGTTTCTGAATGTTAAACTGGATTATCAGTGATAAATATGGCAGCAGAATTATCAATGTGTATGGTTGTTTTTAAGAAAATTAAAGCCATAATCAAGCCTTTAGTTTTGAATCCAAAGCACTTGAGAACAACATGCAGAAGCAGCTATGTATTCTGCTTTAGCTGTTGACACAGAGACATTTTTTTGTTTCTTGCACTGCCAGGAGATCATTCTAGATCTAAGAAACTGACAACCCGTAGTAGTGGAGTTTCTATTGTTGTTGCATCCACCATAATCAATGTCTGTGTATGCATATAAAGAGAAGTCTCCATCTTTAGGATACCACAAACCAAGTACTGGTTTACCTTTTAAGTATCTAAAGATTCTCTTTACTGCATTTATGTATGATTCTTTTGGATCTGCTTGATATCTTGCACATATGCAAATGGCATATATGATGTCTGGTCTACTTGCTGTTAGGTACATCAGGGAGCCTATCATGGATTTGAAGAGCTTCTGATCAAATGATGTTCCTTTTGCATCTGGTCCAAACTTCAAGCCAGTTGCAAATGGTGTTTTGCTTGATGTACAGTCAGACATGTTGTATTTCTTCAATATCTGATAAAGGTACTTGCTTTGGTTGTTGAAAATCCCTTTAGCAGATTATTGAAATTGAAGACCAAGGAAGAAGGTAAGTTCTCCCATTGAGCTCATTTAGAACTTTGATTGTATAAGAGTTTCAAACTCTCTATAAAGTGGGATGTTTGTGGAGCCAAAAATGATGTCATCCACATAGACTTGAACCACTAACAATTCTTGTTCTTTCCTCTTTAAGAACAATGTCTGGTCTATTTTTCCTCGGGTATACCCATTCTATAGTAGAAACTTAGATAAAGTTTCATACCACTTTCTAGGTGCTTGATGAAGACCATATAGAGCTTTATCTAACTTGTAGACTCCGTGAGAGAATTCTAAATCTTCAAACCCTGGTGGTTGAGCAACATATACCTCTTCATCTATCTTTCCATAGAGGAATGCAAATTTTACATCCATTTGAAAGACAGTGAACTGTTTGGATGAGGCATATGCAAGGAACAATCAGATGGCTTCTAATCTAACTACTTGAGCAAAGACATCATCATAATCAATGCCTTCCTCTTGAGTATATCCTTGGTCAATTAGCCTTGCTTTGTTTCTAATGATAATTCCTCTATCATCTGCTTTGTTTCTGAATAGCCATTTTGTGCCTATGGCAAATTGACCTTGAGGAAGGTCAACCAGCTTTCATACCTCTTGTTTTATAAATTCCTGTAGTTCCTCCTGCATTGCTTCTATCCAATTGTTGTCTTTAAGTGCTTCTGTGATGTTTTTAGGTACAGTTAGGAATAAGAAACAGGAATGCAGGTAAATGTTTGCTATATCTGATTGACTTCTTGTCAGTATGGTATTTATGTCACCTATGATGTTTTCTAGGGGATGATATTTGTGTATTCTGGTTCTTTCAATTTGATCAACAGGGATTGTTGAATCAAGATTTGTGATTGTTTGTTCTTGTGTTGAAGGATGAGCAATGGTATTTGAGGTTGTGGTATTATCTATGTTTGTAGTGTCATTAAATGTTTATGGGGAATCATGAAAGAAATCTAAAATTTCATCTTCATGATGTGTGTCTGGTAATGAATGATAATCATCATCATCTTCAACTGTGTTTGGTTGGTGTGACTGTGGTTGGTTGGGTGGTTGAGTGGTCATAGGTGTTGATGAAGATGGTGTGTTTGTGGTTGTTCCATTGAATGTTTTTGTTTGTTCTGGAGGAGGTGTAATGGTAATACTTGAAGGAGATATGGTTGTTCTCCTTGGAGGATCAACAGTTAATAGAACATCAATGGTTGTTGGAGGAGGTATCATAGGATATTCAATATCTTCTTTTGTACCTGAAACATCAAAATAACATTTGTGTCAAATGATTTTGTTAGTGTGTCAATATCAAACAACCAGTCTGATCCAATGACTTTCTTTATGAAAGAATGTTCATTAAAAACAACATTTGTTGTTTCTTCCATAATATTAAGTCTTGGATTATATACTCTGTAAGCTTTTGAGCTTCCAGAATATCCAACAAAGAATCCTTCATCTGCTTTTGGAGCAAATTTGAATAATTGTTCTCTCGTGTTTAATATTGAAACAGAACATCCAAATGCTTTAAGAAATCCAATGAATGGTTTTCTTTTAAACATTAATTCATATGGAGTTTTGGAATGTTCTTTGATTATTAATGTTTTGCTTTGAATGTAACAAGTTGGATTGATTGCTTCAGCCCAAAAACATATAGGCAATAGAGAGTCAGCTAACATAGATCTGGCTGCTTCTATCAATGTTCTGTTCCTCCGTTCAACTATTCCATTTTGCTGAGGAGTTCTTGCTACACTGTATTGATGACTGATTCCTTTCTCTGTACAAAAAGAAAAAATAGAGTCATTTTTGAATTCAGCTCCATTATTACTTATTAAAAATTTAACTTTAAGATCTAATTCAATCTTAGTGATAAATGTTTTGATAATTTCTGATCTTTCTGACTTGCGTAGTAGAAAGAAAACCCATGTGAATCTTGAGTAATCATCTACTATAACAAGGCAGTATGCTTCTTTCCTATACTTAGGATGTTTGTTGGGCCAAAATGGTCCATGTGAAGCAATTTGAGTGGTGTGTTATTGGATTTTACCAATTTAGACTTATAAGGACACTCTATGTTGTTTGCCTTTCAGACAGTGGTCTGTACTGAAAAATTCCTCTTGTGGTAAACCTATTACTAAGTCATCTTTTACAAGTTGATTCATTTTGTTATAATTAGAGTGTCTCAAACGTCTGTGCCATAATTGGGAAACATCTTCTGATACTTTTGATAGTAAACGTGTTTTAGGAGTTGATGTTGAAACAGTGTTCATATCAACAATGTATGTGTTGTTATGATGTGGAGTTTTCAAAAGGATACAATCTTCAGGTATTTGAAAACTTGTCTTGAGGATATAGCAGTTGTTAGAGTCAAATAAGATGGCATATCCCTTATTAAAGATTTAAGATACACTTAAAAGATTGAACTGAAGTTTGGAGCAGTAGATGACATTCTCAAAGCTGATCAACCCGTTTGATACTGTTATTTCACCAGTTATCTTTCCACCTATCTTATCACTTCCAAAGGCTATGTTTCCTCCATGTTTGCTCTTAAAATCTCGAAGGAGGGAACAATTTCCTATCATGTGTCGAGAGCATCCACTGTCAACATACCAGATGTTGTCAGGCCTTCTTTGATGTCCCTGGAAAAGCAAAGAAATTAGTTAGATGGTGCGACCCAAGCCAATATGGTTTGGGTTTTCCTCTTTTCTCATAATGCAAATTTCTTCTAAAGTGGCATTATCTGATGGTTTAGGAATTCTAGTTATACTAGATTTTATTTGATTAATTTTAGCTTGTTGGACCAAAAGAACAAATGAGCCAGATCAGAAAAACCTCTAAGTCCCACAAGACATCACAACAACTGCTGAAAGCTTCATCAGCAGTTTGACAAAGACTGAAGACTTCAACAGCTGAAGATCAAAGAACTGAAGATCAACAGCTGAAGAGTTCAAGTACTAAAGACTCATCAATTGAAGCATCAAGTACTGAAGACTCAAGTACTAAAGCCTCAAGTGCTGAAGACAAAGTACTGAAGAACAACAGCTGAATAACTGAAGTACTGAAGATCAACAACTGATGAACAAAGTCTGAAGACAAAGACTGAAGACATCAGCTGATGACAACTACTGAAGTCATTAGCTGATGAAACATCTAAAGTTCAAAGTCTGAAGACCAAGTGCTGAAGCTTCAGAGTTTGTCACAACAGCTGAAGAAGTCGTCTTCAGTTGTTGTGATGGTTTTACATTTCAGTAGTTTGTATTTTCTCTTTTCAGTAGTTTGTACAACAGCTGAAGAGTTTGTTCTTCAG
>BJCO01469237.1:0-10811 GCA_018326465.1 Flaveria floridana | reverse complement strand
GAAGGGTATCATTCGGTTTAGAAAGCGGGGCAAGTTGAGCCCAAGGTATATAGGCCCTTTCCGAATCATTGCTCGAGTAGGAGAGGTGGCCTATAGGTTGGAGTTACCAGATGAGTTAAGTGAAATTAACCCGACATTCCACGTATCTCATCTGAGAAATTGTTTGGTAGACAAAAATATGATTGTTCCACTAGGGATATCGAGGTGGATGAACGTCTCAATTATGCGGAGCAACCGGTGGCAATCATTGATCAGAAAGAGAAGGAGCTGAGAAATAAAGTGGTTCCTCTTGTGCGTGTACAGTGGAGGCATAGAAAGGGATCCGAGTCTACGTGGGAGACAGAAGAGGAAATGAGACAGCATTACCCACGTTTGTTCGAGGAATAACAGGTTTCGGGGATGAAACCTAAATAAGGGGGGTGGACTTGTAACACCCGAAAATTTTTACAGACGAGAAAGAAATAATAAACATGAATAAAAAAGAGAAAATGCAGTTTAACCCAAGTTGAGGGGTCAAAAGTGTCAAAAGGATAAAAAGAATAAAAGTGGGTGCATAAAGGAGATATGGCTGCCCATAATCTCCTGCACACTTCATTTCATTCGAATTTTAGAGAGAGAAAGAGAAGAACTCGAGATTTTGAAGGAAGAACAAGAAGAAGAAGTTGGATTTGAGGTGCTAGATCTCACAGCGAACGGTCCTAGAGAAGGCATACTCAAAGCTGCGTAAGGTGAGTTCTAAGACCCCTCTTTTAAACGCTTTTGAATGATTTTGGGGCTGGAACACATCGAGAAATGGTTTTCGAGGTTTGGGTGTTTAATTCGTGTATGTATGTACGTGTATGGGTAAGTGTATGGTTCGTTCGGGGCTACTATACCTACTAGACATAAGGTTTCTAGGGAAACCCTAAATTTTCAGCATGTTGATTGAATATGTACTATTGATGTATGTTTTAGGAGTTTTCCTATAATGTGTATGATGTGTAGTTTGTTCTAAGTGTGTAGTATGGTAGATCTGTGGCCAGGTTATGATTGGGAGGATGATTGGGATCTAAAATAGCACCAAGTTAAGTTGCAGGTTAAATTACTCCACCGCATTAACTAATGCGGATGGCCAATAAATGCGGTTAAGGCATTTACTCAGCCGCATTGACTAATCCGGACAGCCATGAAATACGGTTAAGGCATTTACTCAGCCGCATTAACTAATACGGACAGCCATGAAATGCGGCCAAGGTATTTAGTCAGCCGCATTGACTAATGCGAATGGCTAATGCAATGCGGCTAAGGCATTTACTCAACCGCATTAACTAATGCGGATGGCTAATGAAATACGGCTAAGGTAAATTATTCATCCGCATTGACTAATGAGGATAGCCAAGAAATGCGGATGAACAAAAAGGGAAATGCGGATAAACACTTAGACTATTTTCTGACTTTTTGGAAAAGATGGAAATGTAGGCTTTGGCATGGGAGGTTCTCGGGGGCTATGTAAGTTGACTGTTTGAGGTCATAGATGGTATAATGGGCATGTTATGATGTTTGATTGATGCTTACGTATGATGGTATGTATGAGTATGTATGTTAAGTAAGATGTTGCCTTGATGAATTGCTGATGACTGATGACTTGTAAATATCGATGTTCCTTGTTTCAATACGTGTTTATCTTTCCGTGACTTTACGGGTTATGATTAACAAATGAAACGAAAGCATTATGTAACGTAAAGCGAAAGATAATTAAAGAGGAACGTAATGAATGAATGCATGCTTTAACGAACGAATGAATGATGGTAAGAAAAGGCTTGCAAGCAAATGTATGGAGGTGCACACCCATTGCAGGTGTTAGCTCAACGGTGTGCGGGTTAGCTACCCCGAAGGATGCACATTGGGGTCCAATCCTTGTGATTGACCATATGTATGGGATCCTTGCCGCTTATCCCAGGTGACTGGATCAGCTTCGTGCACAATATTCGTGGTTGATCACCACAGGTCCAGCACCAGCTTCGTGCACAAAGTTCGGGGTATTGTACATGTCACCAAAAGTAATGAACGTACGAACGAATGTAATCACGTATGAACGAAGGAAATGAACGTACGTATGTAATGAATGCACGAATGGAAGGAACATATGAACGAATGTAATGATCGTACAAATGTATGTAATGAATGTATGAATGAAAGTAAAATACGTACGAATGAAAGAAAGAGTTATGAAAGAATGTGAATGTTAACGATGAACGGTACACAAACGAAAAGCTAATGAGTGAATGATGAAGATAATAATAATTTTATCTACGTGTACGTATGTTGTGTGACCGCATGTATGTAAAGAACGGTTTAACGAAAGAAAAGTTTGTTTATTTATAAAACTAGAACTCACTCAGCAACGCTAACTTTTTTTATGTGTTTCCAGTTGACAGGTAGTGTTGCTTTGTTAATGTTTTTGCAATACATTATGTTGCATGCAAGTGTCTATTTAGGATTCAGATAAATGGGATTACTTAAGGAATCCTCTTAGTTTTTAATGTTTCCGCTGCAACAATCGTAATGTTTTGTAGTACAATAATATGTATTTTGTAGTTGATTAACGGTGTATTATTTTGTAAATGCTTTTATGATGAAATGAGAATGTTCTTTTTATCGATTCCGCTGCATGATTTTATTTAGTTAATACAAATATATGTTTGATGTGCAATAAATGACCAACTGTGAGGTGCCCGGGATCGGGGCCTTACAGTTTCGTTACCCAGCAAAACTATCAGTGAAACTAGCTCTGCTAATTATATGAATCATTGTGATCTTTTGTAGCAAGTTTTGCACAACCCTTATAAGAGAATATTCATTTTGCATTATTGTTCTTAGTGTGTATGTTGGCTAGAATCATCATTTGCATTATCATTGAGCCTTGTGCTTTGTGTTTTGATTCAAGTTTGGTTAAGATGGACATAATTTGAAACTCTTTCTATAGATTATTGTTTAAATACTCATTTCAATGGTGTTTGATTGTGTTTTCTCATCATTAGCACTGTTTTTCGATCATTGATGGACCAACAATATGGTATCAGAGCCTTAGTGCTCTTGATTTGTTGATTTGTTGGGTTTTAGAAATGTTTTAGATAAAATCACTATTTCATTCACTTTTGATCAGTAGAGTGTCGTTTAAGCTTGAAAACCTTTTGCAAAATACTTGGTTTAAGCATAGGGATCTATCCCAATCATCCAATCACCAATTCATAGTGATCTGGGTGATTTCTGGCTGATTTTCTATTCGAACAACGTCTCAGTTGCTTCCAGCGAGACTACCAATTGTTCCAGCGAATGTAGCTTTGTTCCAGCGAAACCACCATTTTCTGCGATTTACTGAATTTTCTTTGGATTCTAGCGAAACTACATATTTTGAATGAAAGTTCACCTTACTTGACCAAGGAAACAAGCGAAAGTGCTGGTGAAATTGTCATTAGAACGAAAGTTCTACTAGTTTCAGCGAAATAACGAAACTAGAAGTTTTAGAGCACTTTTCAAGCGAAACTGCTGCCCATTTGCCGAGCGAAACTAGGGGTGAATTTGCCAGTGAATCTACGGATGTTCAACGAATTTATACATTATTTAGAAAATGACATCAACTAATGTTACCATTTCTGATTTAGAGAGTGTTGTACCAAATTGGCCACCGAGACTTATAAATGGAGACAATTTTGAGGATTGGAAGCGGTACTTGAAGGCCTTTTTCTATTACACAGATCACAATCAATGAGAATCTATAATGAAAGGTCCACACACTCCAACGGTGACTGTTGGTGAACAGACCAGGGTGAACACTGACGCATCATCCTTTTCTGAAAGGGATATTAAGTTAATTGATTGTGATCAAAAAGCCTTCTAGGCTTTGACCTTATGCTTATCACAAGACATATACAACAGTTTTGCAGAGCACAAAAGTGCAAAATCTTTGTATGATGCCTTATGTGAATTTTATGATGGAAATTAAGATCTAATGAAGGACAACAAAAGCCCAAGCTGAGAAGGAGTTTAATTCATTTGTTGGACATAATAATGAATGCCTTGCTAATATTACTAATCGATTTTTATTAGTCTCGAGCACTCCAAAGAAATATGATGAACAGTTGGGTAATCATGAGCAAGTGACCAAGCTCTTAGACTCTCTTCCACCCCAATGGAGCTTATAAGTTAGGATATTGAAGCATGAGAGAAACTTTGCTGATTAGAAGCTCATGGATGTAATCAACAAACTGAAATCTTTTGACTTGGATTTAAAAAGAAGGGAATACAATCAATCCTTGGTGCCAGCCACAGTATATCAACAAAATGTTGCATTGATCTCATCTGCTGTAAACTTGACTATGTATGGTGCAGCTTATGATGGATCTACAGGACTCGGTGTATCAGACAAGGCAAGTGGTGGATCCACAAGTGTTGGTTCAAGCTCAAAGACATCTATCACTACTCAAATTCCTGTTTGGAATGTTTGTCCACAGTTATGAAGCTTTAGTTATGGGGGAGCTTAAGGGTAAGGGGATGACTATAGAGGACATGTATCAGGTGGATCCAGATGATTTGGAGGAAACAAATATTCAATGGCAAACGGCAATGCTCACACTACGTGCAAGGAGATTTATGGACCGAACTGGAAGGAAAAACTTTGGCAATCAAATCCAAAACTCTAAGCTTGCTTTTGCTAAGTCAAAGTTAAGATATTTCAATTACAAACAGTTGGGGTATTTCAAAAGAGAATGTCCATCTCCAATTGTCACTGAACCGGGAATGTCTGGAACATCAAAGGTTATCCTGATCACCAAAAAGGAAGAAACCAAGCAAAAGAAAGAGACAGTATTGATTTCCAACTTCGATTGGAGTGAAGAGATTAAAGAAACTAAGGAAGAAATCAATCATGCATTAGTAGCTGATGTTATGAGTAGAGATGAGGAGTCAGTAGAAGAGTTTGATCCTTTTAGAGAATTTAAGAATGAGAGCATGTGACTAGCTTGTGATGGGAATGTTAAGCAACAGGGTCAGGATGAAGAAATGGAGGTTGAGAAAGTCAAAGAAACGAAGGTTGATGAAGGTGATGAGTGTGGAAAGCAAGAAGAAGTTGACAAGAGGGAGGTTAGGCTGGAAGTAAATGAAGAAAGGAAGGAGGAAGAAAGGGAAGATAAGAGGGTAAGCAAGAAAGCAGTGGAGCACGAGGAGGAAGAAAAGAAGAAGAATACCCAGTCTGTCAATGTGAAAAGGCCCTAACTGTCGAAAAAGTGGTTATAGGCCTTCCTTATGAGCTAATTCAAGACATGTTCTTCTCTACACAAAATTAGATTATTTGGAGTTTATAAAGCTAATAGATTGTTGCTAGAAAATGAAAAAGAACTAAAACAAATAAATAAGGAACTTAAAATAAATGAGTCTAAGTATTTTATCAAATTAAATGAACCTTTAAAAGAAAATAAGCATTTAAAGAGAAATCTTTAAGAAAGAAATGTCAAAATGGATTCATTAATTGAACGTGTAGCTCTTGCTGAGTTTGAAACAAGCAAATTAAAAACCAAGTTTGAAAAATGGACAATATCAGGATGTAACATGAGGATCTTTGCAAGAAGCAATGGGGGGCTAGAATTAAGATAGGGTTAGGATGCGATGAAACCACTCATGTTTATCCTCCTCCAAGTACTTATTGTTATTCACCAATGCCTATACCTCATCCAACAAATGAATTGCCTTAGAATGGCACTAACAGTTTGTATCAGGTCTAGAAGGAGTGAATCATAAGGAGATTCGAGAGGATTATGGTTAAGGTAGCAGTAGTGGTTTGGGCAGCTCTAATTATAACTTTTGTGATTCCAAAAAGTCTTTGAAAGACACTAGCTTAAGTAGTTTTGTATCCTAGCAGTCAGTTTCAGACAATGGCTTATGTAGTTCTAGGTCTAGTCCATCTTATTCATCATCAGATTTCTAACTCAATTACAAATGTTATCAATGCTTATGTTAATGAAAATGATGCATGTTAAAATGAAGCTTCTGTCAGACTTATAGACTCAAATTGTTTGGAAAAGTTCCTCTCTCATCCTATCCCATCTTTTACCTTAATTCGGATTTCTAAACCGAAAGAAACAAGAACATCTTCTTTAGAGATTAAAATTATTAATGTAAATGAATCAGAATCTGCAAAAATTAAGGTCTCGAAAGAAAATTTAAAAGTATCATATGATATGTGCAGTAATTCATCTTTTGACAATATTGTTGTTTTGTAATGCAATTAAACAATCCTGACATCCATTCATCTTTTGACACGAGGGTGAAGCAATTCATCTTTTTGACTCAATCAGTATAGTTCTTGTTGTTTTGTAATGCAATTCATCTTTTGACAATATTGTTGTTTTGTAATGCAATTCATCTTTTTGACACGAGGGTGAAGTAATTCATCATTTTCAGTTGGCAGGTAAATATTGCTGAGGATGACACGAGGGTGAAGCTACTCGGCGAGATAAGACTGACATCCATTCATCTTTTGACAATATTGTTGTTTTGTAATGCAATTAAACAATCCTTTGTAACTCAACTCCATTGTGTTGCTTAACAATAGTATTTACTAATAATAATTAATGGGCTTTTGTTAATGTAATTCCACTGATTATTTTATGAAATGTATATTATTATGTATCTTTGTGCTATAAATGACAAACTATGAGGTGCCCGGGAATAGGGCCTTACATATGTGCAAGCAAGGGAATTATCAGACAGTTTATTGCTGCCAGAACACCTCAACAAAATGGTGTTGCTAAAAGAAAGAATCGGACGCTTATCGAAGCAACAAGAACTATACTGATTGAGTCAAAGCTTCCAATTATTTTCTGGGCAGAAGCAGTTAATTGTGCATCCTATGTACTGAGCATGGTACTTATCATACAAGACAAGATGAAGACTCTGTGTGAGCTTCTTCATAAATAGAAACCCTTGATTGACTTCTTTCGTCCATTTGGTTGCTTATGTACTTTGTTGAATACGCAAGCTCAGAAGTCAAAGTTTGGTGTTGTTTCTGACAAATGTATCTTTGTTGGCTACTCTTCCTCACAAAAGGCGTATCGGGTGTACAATAAAAGAACGCGCATTATGCAGGAATCCTTCTGTGTTGATTGGCAAGAGTCAAATTCACCAAACATGGGGTCAGACCCAGAATGGTTTCATGACTCTAACATTGTCTTCAAATCATTCAATCTCCCAATCTTTGACGGTGATGTTGTTCGTCAAAATAGTGTGCAAATTATTCCTCCACCAGATCCACAACAACAACCACAACCAACTCCATAACCTGAACCTCACCCACAACCACCGATTGATCCTCCACCTCCACCACCATTTAATATTCCACCCACACCTCCACTACAACCGACTCCTCAATCACAACTATCTTCCCCTTCACAATCATCCAAAACTGAATCATCATCTCATTCAAACCAGTTAACCCTTAACACCAATTTCAAAACCCTAAAAGACCACCCACACGACTACATCGTTGGTTCCATTACTGATGGTGTGAGGACACGGAGTCAATTTGGATTGATAAATGAATGTCTCTATGCATGTTTCTTGTCTCAAATTGTACCCAAGAATGTCACAGCAACACTTCAGGACCCAAGTTAGGTCGAATCTATGCAAATGGAGCTTCAGTAATTCAGAAAACTAAAGGTTTGGCAACAAGTCGATCTTCCTCCAAATAAGTTTCCCATCAGCACCAAATGGGTCTTCCGGAACAAATCAGATGATCGAGGAGTTGTAATCAGGAACAAATCTAGGCTGGTTGTTTAAGGATTTGCTCAAGAGGAGGGAATTGATTACACTGAAGTGTTTGCCCCAGTTGCTCCCATTAAAGCTATCAGAATATTTTTTGCTAACGCTGCTCACACGAACTTGAAGGTCTTTCAAATGGACATGAAGTGTGCATTGCTATATGGGAACATTGATGAGGAGATATACGTCTGTCAGCCTCCAGGTGTTGAGGTTCCAAATTTCCCAGATAAAGTGTATAAGCTTGATAAATCCTTATATGGATTACATCAAGCACCTTGCATCTAGTATGAAATGTTGATCCAATATCTGCTAAACAAAGGCTTCTCTCGTGGCACTATAAATATGACACTATTCAAGAAAGTAGTTGATGGTGAAATGCTGATTGTCCAAGTGGACGTTGATGACATCATTTTTGGGTCAACAAATGAGAGACTATGTAGAGAGTTTGAAGAAGTGATAAAGGATCGCTTTGAAATGAGTATGGTAGGGGAGTTATGCTTTTTCTTGGGATTGCAGGTTGAACAAAAGCCTGATGGCATTCTGATTCATCAAGAAAAGTATGTGATGGAGATTCTCAAGAAATTCAAGATGGATGATGCTTCTCCTGAACTCACCCCATTCACTGCTCAAACGTGCTTAACTCCAAATGATAATGGGAAACCTGTCAATGCTTATCGTTATCGTTCTATGATTGGGTGTCTCATGTAACTCACTGTGACTTATCTGGATTTTACTTTTTCCATGTGCTACTGTGCCCGTTATCAAGCAAATCCAAAGGAATCTCATGAAAAGGCTGTTAAACGTATCTTTCAATATCTTAAAGGGTCCTCCCGCTTGGGCCTTTGGTATCCCAAAGGAGGAAACTTTTATTTGCATGCCTATTCCAATTGTGATCATGGAGGTTACAAGATGAACATAAAATCAATCACTAGTGGATGCCAGTATCTAGGGGATTATCTTGTTTCATGGCAAAGGAAAAAGCAGATAACTGTATCTTTATCTACAGGTGAAGCCGAATATGTTGCTGCCTCTAGCTGCTGCTGCTAAGTGCATTGGATCCCACATCATATGATAACGAAGCTTCTATTGGAAGTGCCAAAAATCCAACTCATCATACTCGAACCAAGCACATTGAAACAAGGGTTCATGCAATCCTAGATTCTCAGGAAAAGGGGTTTATAGATATTATTCCAATCCACATGAAAAGTCAAAGAGCGGATCTTTTTACAAAAACATTTGATAAACCACGTTTTTATGAACTGAACTCTATGTTGGGTTTAATATCTTTTTGAAAAACTCTTTTCCTAATAACATGTACAGTTAGTTATAAATAACCTTTTTCTCTATTTTTACATTTGTCAAATAACTTCCGATATCCCATATTCCGTCTTACCTTTTATTTTTTTAGTCTACAAATACATATGAAAAAATAATTCTATTCCCGTGTGGGTAAATAGAAATTTAGGGGGAGAATATACTTTTATTTTTTTTAAATTTTGTCTTCTCAAGAACCCTAGAAAAAAAAAGTTAGAAAGAGGTCAACAGCTTGTGTTGGGGTATGCATGGTAGACTCAGTCTGAAAACAAAGTAAACAATGATTGTGCAACTAAACTAAAGATCATGAACTCGGTGATAAGGATCGTTCTCATAACATCTTGGCCTACACAAAGATACAAGTCTCGTCAAAAACTTGGTCGAGAGTGGTTGAAATCTGTCTTGAGTCTGTTCTAATTCTGTGTTGGGTCTAAGTTATTAAGATCTTCCCTATCCCTTAGCCCAAATAGAAAAATAAACTGCGTGTTTATCTCCTCTGCTATGCGTGAGCATTGAACTAGAGTGATGATGTTCTCTGCTATGCGAAAGAATTGACCTGAAGCTCTCATCAACACGCTTAGATGATCTTCTCTGCTATGCGTGAGCATTGACCTGAAGCTGTCATCTTTTGCAATAAGATGAACATCTCCTCTGTTATATGTGAGTATAGACCTGAAGCTCTCATCATCAGTTATAGAGTCTTTATTGTAAAGTGTCTCATCAAATGATCATGCTATCATATGTATGCATCAGTGTCAACTCAGGACTATTCAAGAAAAATCAATGATTACACTCAATAAACCTTGATGATGATATGAGTTCTTTGTCAAATGTCTGTGGGGACCAAGTTACTGGATTTCCTTAAATTATCTCAAAACATGATAAAGACAGCTGCAGATTACGCGTTGAAAAGAATAAGGCATGGGTATAAGTGGATAAATACATCAGCAATCTCATCAAGCCTTGATTCTCAGGAATACTTCTAGAAAAAGATGCAATTATATCCTTTTAATTTCAATTCATTTTATTTCATTTTATTTTATTTTATTTGTTCATATTATTCTTCTGTTGTCAGAATTTTGGGGTAAGGAAGTTATTTCTAAGAAATGTTTGTATAAGCATAAAACTTATATTATTATAAAAAAAGGCGAAACCACTAGCGAAATTAAAGTTTCACTGGGAGTTTCGGTGAGTGAAACTGATGGGTTTGATAGAACACAAAATCGAAGTTTAACCTTTTAAACTTTCAGAAAACGCAGCGGAATAACAACTTTAAAACCGATTTTATAAGCTGAAAATTATGTTCTTTAAGTGACTATATTAGTGTATAAAACAAACCCATAAATCAAAGGATCATCATATGTGAATGAACTGTAGGATTCTATGTGCCTAAGACACGTAAAATATTGATGCGGTTAGTACGTTATGATCCAAGTCGGGTTATACCCAATAACAAGCTTTACAATCACCGACAATTATTCAATTGATGATATGATCATGCAATTAAATAATAACACCAAATTTAGAAAATGGGTTTTCTAAATTAGTTGCATGTGAGATTGAACATTTTATATGGATATTTTGTTCATAGATATTGTTTGTAATGTTATCAAGTTATTTAAATAACATCAAATAATTAGTGAATGTGTATGTGTTATTCTAATAAAAGGTTAAATTGGATGAACAACTTTTATTAGAATGAC
>BJCO01469225.1:0-11556 GCA_018326465.1 Flaveria floridana | reverse complement strand
ATATATATATATATATATATATATATATATATATATATATATATTTGTGTGAATGATGAGGAAGGACTATGGAGGGAGCAGAACGAAAAGGAAAGAAAGAAAATAAAGAAAGAAATGAAATAAAATAAATAAATAAGTAATAAAAAAATATGTACGTTAAATAGTTTTTAAAGAAAATGAGTTTAAAATGATATTAGACCTAACATAGAGATCAATTCAATGATATTAGACCTAACATAGAGATCAATTCATAAAAACAAGGTTTATCAAACGTTTTAGTGAAAAGATCTGCTTTTTGATTTTTAGTGTCAAATGGAATAATATCAATAAAACCCTTTTCCTGAGCATCACGAATTGCATGAATTCGTGTCTCATTGTGCTTGGTGCAGGAATGATGAATAGGATTCTTGGCAATGTCAATAGCTACTTCGTTGTCACAGAACAACGATGTATGGAGAAAGTTGATCCCGTAGTTAATCATCTGATGTTGTATTCAGAGCAGTTGAGAGCAAAAGCTTGAAGCAGCAATGTATTCTGCTTCCCCTGTAGAAAGAGAAATAGTGGTTTGTTTCTTGCTCTGCCATGATACCAGACAATTTCCTATGTATTGACATACTCTGGTAATCGACTTTTTGTTCAACCTGCAGCCATTAGAATCATTATCAGAATAAGCATGTAAGTCAAATTTCCCACCATAAGGATACCAAAGCCCTAAACGAGAAGAGCCTTTAAGATAACGAAAGATTCGTTTTACAGCCTTTTCGTGAGACTCTTTCTGGGCAGATTGGTATCGAGCACAATATCCTACAGCAAAAGTTATATCAAGACGACTTACTGTAAGATACATAAGGGAACCGATCATTGATCTGTAGAGATAAGGGTTAACAGATTTCCCATTCTCGTCAGGAGTGCGGCAAGTTTGAGCAGTGAAAGGAGTGAGTTCAGGAGAAGCATCTTCCATCTTGAATTTTTTTAGAATCTCTTTAATATCCTTCTCCTGATAAACGAGAATTCCCTCTAGCTTTTGTTCAACCTGCAACCCAAGGAAAAAGCACATCTCCCCCATCATTCTCATTTCAAAGCGACCACGCATGACTTCCTCAAACTCTCGACATAACTTTGGATTGGTGGAGCCAAAAATAATATCATCGACATAGACTTGTACAATCAGCATCTCATCATCCACTTCCTTCTTGAATAATGTCATATCGATGGTGCCTCGAGAAAAACCATTGCTTAAGAGATACTGTGTTAAAGTCTCATACCAGATTCGAGGTGCCTCATAAAGACCATAAAGGGACTTATCAAGCTTGTAGACTTTGTTAGGAAATTCGTCAATGTCTCCATAAAGAAATGCACATTTGACATCCATTTGATAGACTTTGAACTGCTTATGTTGCGGTATGAGCCAAAAAGATTCTGATAGCTTCAAGACGGGCTACAGGAGCAAAAACTTACGTGTAGTCTATTCCTTCTTTTTGGGCAAACCCCTGAACCACCAAACGTGACTTATTTCTTATCACAATGCCACGGTCATTGGTTTTGTTCTTGAACACCCATTTCGTCCCAATTGGATAGTTGTTTGGTGGAAGATCAACCAGGGTCCACAGCTTGAGCTTCCTAAACTGTTGTAGCTCCAATTGCATCGATTAACTCAACAAGGATCCTAAAGAGCTACATGAACATTTTTTAGTATGATTTGGGATATAAAACATGAGAATAGACAGACATTAGTCAAACTAGATTGACTCTGTGTCCGAACTCCATCAGTGATAGATCCAATGATGTTATCATGGGGGTGATCTTTCAAAGTTTTGAAATCTGTGGGCATGGGTAGAGTGGTTGAAGACGGTTGCTGATGGGTTGGTGGGTAGATGAAGGTGAGGAAGATGGTAAGGTAGACTCAATTGGAGAGGTGGATGATACCGGCTGAGATGAAGTCAATGTAGATGATGAGGGAAGAGATGCAGAAACAGGTGAAGGTGGAAGGACAAAGGATGATAAGGAAGATGGAATATCAACTGATGTAGCATCGTTTGACGTATTGGGAGGGACTTGAGGAATGACAGGTAATGGATCTGGAGGAATGATGTTTGTTTGGACATTGGAGAAGGAGGCATCATCATCAAAAACTAGAAGATTAAATGAATTGAACACTGTATTAGAGTCAAAAAACCATGCAGGTTCTAATAGCACATCAGAGGAATTATGTTCCTACCAATCTACATAAAAGGACTCTTGTACAATATGAGTTCTCTTGTTGTATACCCGATAAGCTTTTTGAGAGGATGAGTAACTGACGAAGTAAAATTCATTAGACACAACACCAATTTTTTTCTTTTACGACTGGGTATTCAGTAAAGTGCACGAGCAACCGAATGGTCAAAAGAAGTCAATCAAAGTCTTTCTCTTATGAAACAATTCATAAGGAGTCTTCATTTTGTCTCTGACTTTCAGCACCCTATTTAGAACATATGAAGTACAATTCACAGCCTCTGCCCAAAAGATGATGGGTAAAGAGGATTCAATCAATATCGTATGAGCGGCTTCAATGAGGGTGCGATTCTTTCTTTCTGCAACACCATTCTACTAAGGTGTTCTCACGGCACTAAATTGTCTCAAAAGTCCTTTACCAACACAGAAAGAATAAAAAATTTGATTCCTGAATTCGGTACCATTGTCACTTCTAATCGCCATAACCTTCCTCTTTCATATCATCTCAATAGAAAGAATCGACTTCTGCAGCTGCTTAGCAACCTCTGCTTTGTGGGCAAGAAATCTCACCAGGAATATCTAGAAAAATCATCTGTAACCATAAGACAGAAAGATGTTTTAGCAATTGATTTAACACTGATTGGGCCAAACAAATAAGTATGTAACAACTCGAGAGAATTAGATATGCTATTTCCAATTTTTGGTTTATGTGGTTTCTTTTGTTGTTTTCCTTTGGCACACGCCATGCATTTTGCAACCACTAAAAATTCGTTTAAAGGTACCCCCCTTACAAGATTGTTTTTAACTAATTTGTTTATATTTTTTAAATTAACATGGCCCAATCTACGATGCCATAGGAAAGACTTAGAAGTGGAATCTTTGGACTAAAGGCAAGTGACGATAGATGTTAACTCCCTTGAACCCATGTCAAGAAGATATGTGTCATTCTTTCTTGGAGCCCGCATTAACACCATCTCTTATAGAATATCAATCTCTGATTTTAGAAAAAGACATTCATTGGAATTGAATAAGACTGGAGTGGCTTTATCACAAATCTAAGAGACACTCAATAGAATTAAAGCAAGTTCAGGGACATAATTGACTTTCTCTAGAGTAAGAAAGCTGTTGGAAACCTCCCCTTGGCCAACCATTTGCCCTCCTTTCTTGTCCTCGGTAAAGGAGACATAACCTCCATTGATTATTCGATAATTGGTCAATAGATCTTTTAGCCCCGTCATGTGTCTGGAGCATCCACTATCAACATGCCATACACTGTTTACAACCTTAGTGGATGACTCCTGCAAAAATGTCAAAGAACAAATTAACCAGGTGAAACAGGAACCCAAGTTTGAACAATTTTCGGTTTTGGAGAGATTGGCTTCTTACAAAGGAAATTATTAACCAATTGAGTCAATCTATTCTCAAATGGATGCCTATTACCATATCTATGATGTTACTCAGGACAATGCTTAACGACATGATCATCTTTACCACACTTGAAACAATGTGATTTTAACCTAGGTCTGTTATGCTTCAAATCAGGAATCTTATCCATGAGTATTTCCTCATCATATTTACACAATCTAGAATCATCATCACGATGAGTTTCATACACATCATTGGGCCTTTTTTTATTTACAAAAGAATGATTATTTACAAAAGAAGATAAGTTGTCATTTGAAATATATGTGATACTTGTACCACTTGTACTTGCCTCAAATGATGACGTTACCCTTTCAAAAGAGATATTAGTTAGGGTAAAAGATAGGATAGGGTGAGAAAAGAATTCTTCAAAACCATTATGTTTAATGTTCTCGTTACTCTTCACAATGGAATCATTCACAATATTGTAGAAGTATCATCATTACAATCCACATCACTTAAAGAGGAAATAGAAACATCACTAGAACAAGATGAGACAGTGTCTATTACAGATTGACTTGAAACAAAAATAGGATTTAAACTAGATTTATTATCTAAGACATAATGCTAAGATTCAGGTGTATTAAGACTAGTGCATCCAAGCCCGCCAGTCGGTCCATAATCGTAGTCCTCACGAACGTGCTTAGTATTCATACCATCTAAACCTGCAGACATACAGTTAGTATCTATTGTGATCAAGTCATTAGAAGGATGAGGAACATGCATAGGTGAATAACAGTAAGTACTAGGAGGAGGATAAACCTTAGCATTTTCATAACCCAAACCTGTTTTAATCCTAGCCCCCTTTGAGATTTGCATAAATCATCATGTTTCATCCCTGATATTGTCCATTTATCAAGCTTTGACTGAATTTTGCTTGTTTCAAATTCAGCAAGTGCAACCCTTTCAGTCAAAGTGTTAATCTCAATATTTCTTTCCACAATGATTAATTTTAAAGGATCATTTTGTTTCAAAGCTTCATTTAAGTTAAAAAATATTTAGACTCATTTAATTTAAGTTCATCATTAATTCATTTTAAATCTTTTTCATTGTCAATTAACAAATGATTAGCTTTGTATACCCCAAATAACCTAATTTTGCATGCTGAAGAACACATGTCCTGGATTACCTCATACGGGAGTCCCATCACCACCTTTTCTACTACTAAAGCCTTCTCACATTGGCACACCAGAGTACTCATCTTGTTTTCCTCGACAGCGGCAGCAGCATCATCCTTTCCATTACTTTGCTTAGTTGTTTGACTTCCTTCGTTCTGCATCTTCTCAACCTTACTTTCTTTCCCAATCTCATCTTCTTTAGGTTCAGTAGCTTCACTTCTAAATTACTTAAATGGATCAAATTCTTCCTCACTGTTCACCTTCCTTTTCTCTACCACAATCTCTGCTACCAACGCTTGGTTAATTTCTTCTCTCGTCTCTTCTACTTCTGTACTCCAGTCAAAATTAGAGATCAAGGCCGTCTCTTTCTTCTGTTTCATTTATTCTTTATCCCCACTTGAAACCAGCTTTGGAACTCCTGAATTGCTAGGATCAGTGATGATCAGCAAAGGACATTCACTTTTGAAGTGGTCCAACTGTTAGCAGTTAAAACACCTCAGTTTAGACTTATCCAATCACAGTCTTGAGTTAGAGCTTTGACCTCCGAAGTTCTTTTTTCCAGTGCGCTCCATGAATCTTCGGGCTCTGAGAGTCAACATTGTCATTTGCCACTGAATGTCAGTCTCTTCCAGATCTTTAGGATCCACCTGATACATGTCCTCCATTGTCATTCCTTTTCCTTTCTACTCACCAACCACCAAAGCTTCATAACTCTGAACAAACATACCAAAGAGGGCCATCATTTAAGATGGAATTGACATTCCAGTATTTTCTTTCAAATTGGCTTAATCTCTACCAGCACTACCACTACCACAAGAATAATCACCAGTATTCACTCCACTTTGTCGAGATGCCTGCATTGGAGAGCTTACAGCAGAAGACAGTAATGCAAAATTCTGAGTGAAACTAGATGTAGGAATCATGGTTTGGTTGAATTCCCTTCTCTTCATGTCTAACTCGAAGGACTTAAGCTTATTTATGATGTCCATAAGCTTGTGGTCAGTGAAACCTCTTTTCTATTTCAACATTCTCACCTGAGACTCCACTGAGGTGGAAGAGAGACTAACAACCTATTAACTTGCTCGTTGTTTGAAAGTTTCTCATCATATTTCTTCAGTATACTCAAAACTATCAAAAAACAATTTGTAAGATCTGTGAGACTCTCATTCTTGTATCCCATAAAAGAGTTGAACTCCTTTTCAGCTTGGATGCTCTTGTCTTTTACCAACTCATCGTTTCCTTCATAGAACTCACAGAGAGCATCATAGAGTGACTTAGCATTCTTATGTTCAGCAAATCGATTGTAGATGTCAGGTGCAAGACATAGAGTTAATGCTCCAAAAGCTTTCTGGTCTCGATCAATCAGCTTCAGATCCTTCTCGGTGAACGTGGCTGGGTCTATGTTTTGAGACACGACATCACCAAAAGTGACAATTGGTATGTGTGTACCGGATATGATAGACTCACATTGGTTGTGGTCGGTGTAGAAGAAAAAGGCTTTGAGACATCTCTTCCAATCTTTAAAGTTGTCTCTGTTAACGAGTCTCGAGGTTTGTTGGGAGCTACTTTTTCTAAATGTGCAAGGGTGAGAGAAGTCGTCTTTGACATTCTAGTTTCGCTGAAAAAATGATAATTTCGTTGAGATGTGCTAATTTCGTTGAGAAGATCTAGTTTCGCTGGGCTAACAGTAGTTTCGTTGGAAATTTCGGTAGAAATGACAATTTCACTGAAGTATGCTAGTTTTGCAGAGAAATTTCGGCAGTAGTTTCACTAGCCAAATGATTGAAAATGCTTAGTTTCGCCGACAATTTCGCACGAAACAAGCTTGAACTTTCGTTCCGTGATAATTTCGACAGCAATTTCGCTTGAAATATGCACACAGGCATTGTTGAACTTTCATTCAGGATTACTACTTTTGTTGAGTTGCTAAAATTAACTACAAAGTGTAAACTACTTGTAGTTTCACTGGAAGGTGGTGTAATTTTGCTGAATGAATATGCAGTTTCGCTGGATGAATGTAGAAGCCTTTTTGCACATGAAATCGATATGAAATCACCTAAATCTCAATGGATTTGAGATCTGATGATTAACAGAGCTTTCCCAACCAATAATAAGCAAAATTTAATCAAATTCCATATCAAATACACTCAAATTTGATCCGGAATTGATGATGATATTGAACAAAAACAACCGAAAAACCTCAAACAATCAATAGCACTAAGGCTCTGATACCATTTTGTTCAATATCAGAATAAATAATAGAAAACAAAGATGAAGATGAATAAGAACAATGACAGGATCTCAGCCTCTTGTTTGATCAATCAGATTATGTTTGCAGCGGATTTAGCACATTAATTAGCGATTATAGCAAGAACATAAAAGATCTTCATACTTTGTTCTTCAGACTTTGTCAAAACAGCTGATGGGATCAGAACAGCTGAGGCTGGAGTTAAGATGCCCTCGAGTCTGACATTCAAGCAAGAGAACACTATAACTGATGGGAGTTTTCAGCAGTTGTTGCAGTGGTATGTGGGACTTAGAGGTTTTCCTGATCTTGGCTCATTGGTTCTTTTGGTCCAACAAACAACCGCAAGGTATTCAAATATAAGCAATAAGGATCCAATACTATAAAAGATATTAAAGCTCAATATATTTCAATAAATAACCAGCTTACAATATCCTCTTGTAGCAGAAGTATTCGATTAGGGTTTTGCAAGGATACTCAACAATGAGAAGATCAAAAGTATATATAGCTGTCATAGTTTCGCTATCAGCGAAAGTATTCTGCCGAAACTATAGTTTCGCCCGACAGAGACAACAGTTTCGCCAGGTGAAACTAAACAGCTGACTATGAGTGAAACTGTAGTTTTGCTAATAGTTTCGCTGGGCAGCAAAACTAAACAAAATAAACAACATTGAAGAGTAAACTAACATTAAACCTATTACAAGGAATATAAACATAATCTAATCTAAGGTGAGTACAAACTATACATGATCTTCAATATTGTCCTAAACAAAAACATCGTCACAACTTGGTATGTTGTGATGGGAGACAAACAAACAAAACACTTGTCCACTTTGATCACAAAATCGCTTGGTTATTATTATGAGTATGGACTAGCTATCTATTTCAATGCACTTCTTATGTTTTATAGTTATTACTAATTATGTTAAACGCAAACTCTTGAACTCACCAACCATTGTTTTGACTTTTTTAGTATTCTATTCTCAGGTCGTTAACTACGGTTACCAGTAGTAGCATATCACAAGTCCTTCATACATTTTAAACCTTCATTTTACGTCTTGACATTTGGTTTTTAATTTATATGTTTACAAACAAGGGGTTGACGTGTGTTTTACCAATGTTACACTTTAAATTATTTGGGTTTGACTAAATTACAAAACGCTTCCGCATAGTTTTAAAATTTTAAACTTTAGTTTGTTTTAAATTTTCATAGTGTCGTTTTGAGTGAATAATGACTTGATCCTGGTATGTTCACACGCCTTACGGTAAAACTCTGCATCTGGAATTTTAGGGTGTGACAGGTGACCCTTAACCCCGAAGGGTAGGTCCACCACTCTTACTAAATCCGTGTATTGCACGAATTGAATAAATAAAATAAAAAATATAAACAAAATTATAAACTATAAAATGATTTTTATATAAGATATAATTAAAATTGCGTATGAGTAAAAACTATAATTAATAAAATAATAATAGTTTTTTGAACTTTTATTTTGTCAATTTTTTTGTTTTTTTCAAAAAAGAAAATTAATCATTTTGTTTCAACATAAACTGTTATAAAAAGTTCATTTTATAAATTTCCTTCTTATAACTCTCATTTTAGTTATTTTTGGTTTGTAAAATTATTGCTTTCTGTAAAACCAATTTTAAAATAATTTGTATTTTTAAAAAGCTTTGGTGTTTTAAAAAAATTTCTTATTTTACAAAAATTTATTTGGTTAGAAACAAAATTAATAAAACATCAAATTTTAGATTTGATTCTTAAATATAAATTTGATACCTAATATTTCTTTATTTTTCATCAACGGTCTCAAGTTCTGTTAGTTAACAATTAATAATGTTAAAAATTATAAGATCAACATTTTACCCTCATCGATCATCTATTTAATTTACGTTTTAAACTATGGTATTATTTTTATTAATGAAAGCTTTATATTCCTGTTTATTCAAAGTTTTTTTTTATTTTTTTTTATTTTTAATATTCATTATTAATATGTTTAATATATAATAAAATACATTTATAAGACACGAATACATTTTTTAATAACATATTATATAATATGTTTGGTTTTTAATGTGTTTAAACCGTATATTTTCTAAATGTTGTTCTTAAAGTCGGTTGATATTTAAACATTTTTTAAAGCTATTTGGTTTTCTAAAGTTTTTTTTAAACCAATTATTTTTTAAAGAATCTTTAAAAAACAATCACTTTTTTGAACATATTTTTAAAAAACAATTCATTTTCATATGACATTTTTAATATTTTTTTAAAACATTAAATAAACAACTAGTTTTAAAAATATTATTTAGAAAATGAATAACTATGAAAATCACAAAATAAAATGGTTTTAAGAAAGATGATAATGCTTTTAAAAAGTACCTTTAAAAAATCAAAAAAGTTTTAAGAGAGACATCTAAAGTATTAAAAGTTTTAGGAAAACATTTAAAACCAAAACATTCTAAAAATGATATTTTTAAATACATTTTTATTTAAATGAAAAGTAAATTACATTGATGATCTTTATATGTAAAATAGTCGTTTTGAAAAATTTAACATTACTAACTGAATTAACCAATTAAGGATTATTAACGAAAGATAAATACAACATTATGGACTGTATTTGAAATTTTAACAGTTTAAGAATCAATTCAAAATTTTTACCAAACTACAAGAACCATCTATGTAATTTAATCTTTAAAATAAATAGAAACAAAATTTATAAGTTACTATGAATAAGTCTGTAATATATACACATGTGAAGGTCGATTAAAATAAATGCGTATGCATGGAAATTAGCTAAAATAATTAAACAAATAGAAAAAAAATATTAATGTTTGTATGATTTATAAGTAAAGGATGATAAAACCAAAGCAACCAAAGAGCTTCTAGCATGCATGTATGAAGTGCAGAGTAGAGTTACTTCAAAGTTTTATACAACTAAGAGGAAATATTCTAAGCGTAAAATCTTTCGAAGCTAAAAACCAAATCTTCCGAAGCCAAAGAAGAAGTTTTCTCAAACATCAAAGACAAAGTGTTCCGAAGCTAAAGGACTGAAGACTGGTTTCTTCGGAAGACAAAGAAGACATACTTTCTCATATCACCTTTTGACAGAAGCTGACCAACTTTTCACTGCCACTCTAAAGACTAACCAACTTATACAAGTTGGTGAAAAGGTCCATGCTTTTATCAACTATAGATTTTGGTCTGTGGTCTGTAACTTTCTACTTTGTACCTTTTATCCTTTTTATAATGTATTAGAATGTAAGCTATGGCATGTCATTATCACAAGTCAAAAGGCAATCTGCCTCTTGACTATACATTGATCTTGTTGTCTAGATTAGTGTTTTTAGCTAGCTTTCAAAATATACCCGGATATAGGATGTAGTATACAGTATATGAGGTTCTTATATTTATCTTTATGCTTGGTAACACTTGTAATAGAACTTGAAAGAAATATACAACATTCTTCAAAACCATACTTATCTTGTTCTTGTTCTTTGTTATGTCTTATTACTTACTTGTGTTCGTAGTATCATCTACTTAAACGTGGTTCCCTATTTGATGTGTTAAGTGTTCTAACTATCTTCTTATTTTGAGACTATTTGTATTAACCATCCCTTAAATGGTCCTACAATTGGTATTAACGCATTTTAGCCTCTTGATTATAAGATCTCACTATCCTAAATCCCTTCAGTTTCATAAATCATTTAACAACTTAAATGGATGTTGTCATTAAAGCTGATATGGAAACCGGTACTATGAAAAAGTCTCCACTGATCACTCCTAATGATTTTGATACTTGATGCCAGAAAATGGAAGGCTTCATCAAGTGTCAAGAAAGCAGGATGTGGGGATCTGTTGTCTCTAGACCTCATGTACGATGCACCTCTTCAGTTGCTGCCGGAGATGGTATGATACCAAAAGAAGTGGCTAACTACTCTGAAGAAGATTTAAAGATGATTGATGTAGATCAGAAAGCCATGACCACCCTCTAAACTGCTCTTCCAAACTCAATCTATAAAGGCGTCAAGTAGTGCAAAACTGCTAAGCAACTATGGGATGCACTGAAGCTCATGTATGAGGGGTCAAATGAAGCTAAAGAGAACAAGAAAGACCTCCTGAAGTAACAGTTTGAGAACTTCACCTTCAAGATAGATGACACCATGACTTAACAATAGTTTAGGAATATTGAGATTGTGGATACTCTAATGGATGTTAGAGTAACTCTTGAGAATAGGGACAATGTGAGGAAGTTTGTTGGACCAAAAGAACCAATGAGCCAAGATCAGGAAAATCTCTAAGTCCCACATGACATCACAACAACCGCTGAAGGCTTCATCAGCAGTTTGACAAAGACTGAAGACTCAACAGCTGAAGATCAAAGATCTGAAGAACAACAGCTGAAGATTCCAAGTACTGAAGACAAGTACTGAAGTCTGAAGTACTGAAGAATACAAGTACTGAAGACTTCAAGTACTGAAGATTCAAGTGCTGAAGATCAACAGCTGAAGAACTGAAGAACTGAAGATCAACAACTGATGCACAAAGTCTGAAGA
>BJCO01469223.1:0-22815 GCA_018326465.1 Flaveria floridana | reverse complement strand
TTTGTGTGGGGGGAGTAAGGTCTAGGGTTGGTCTCTTTCTTTTCTAGTTGAGGTTGCTCTCCTTCTTTAATAAATTTAATTTGTTTCACATTTTAATTAGTTTTTCCCTTCATTTTGTTGAGATTTTGATGATGAACAGTTTTAGAATGAGTTGATTCTAAAATTTTTGGTTTCAAAACATGAACTTTTGAACCTAACCCAATAGAAGAATTGCTATTCTCATCATCACGATTTTCAATGACAACCTCATCTCTCATGCCAGAAGTTGTTGCATCCTGGTCAGTAACCAGAGGCACAGGGTTAACTGTGGTGTCCGGATCACTGACTAGGGGTGTTGTTACCATGTGATCCTTTATAGGGTTATTATTAACAGGTCGACATTTTGTGATTAAGAGGATCGCATGTGGTGGTGGCACAACCTTATAACCAATCTCTTCCTCCCCATTTCTCTCTTTAACCAACTTTTTAACAATATGAGAGGAACTAGCAAGACTGTGAATTTTCTGATTTAAAGATTCAATTTCAACTTGAAGAATCACTTTTTCTTTCTTTGTTTCCTCTATTGCTGTCAGATAGAACTTAATATCATTTGCTTGATTAAATGCAACAATCTCAGTTTCCCTAAGTTGCTTTCCTAACAGTTCAATCTTTTCTTAAAAACTGCTCTAATTTTGTTTAACACCCTGTTTGCTTTAGTGCATAATTTTAAATCATTTACTAAACTATCATTGTGATCTAACAATCGAGCAAATTTTAAATTTATGCTTTCATGAAATTTATTGCACTTTTCACAAGCATGTTTATCAAAAAGTTCATTTTTGGTACTTACCTGTGACATGCTGGAGGTGTCAGCCATTAAAGCAACCTGAGATTCCTTGTTGGTTTGAGATTCTGTGCTGGCAGCAGTCAATTCATCTTCAACCAAATGATCCACGACATCCATAGCTTCTTTAGCGTCTGAATTAGCATAATCAGCTATGTTATCTCCTTCATTCGCTAACCCGTCATCAAAATCTTCTACCAGTGCCACATTTGCTTCTCCATCAGAAAGAAATCTGAAGGACCAGTCCTGTCCTTCATCTCCTTGAGCACCCAAAGCCTTCGAATCCTTACTCGTTGATGCCACTTTCTTTTCTTTGTCCTGACGGTTGATGGATGAAAAAGGGTTACAATTTCCTGTCTTCTTAGGTTTCACGCACTCTCTTTTGAAGTGACCCTTTTCACCACAGTTGAAGCATGTAACTTTGGTTTTATCAAAACCAAAAGTTGTGTCTTTGGTGGCAACCAGATTTTGCCCCGTCTTCTTCACAAACTTCTTAGCCCTTCTCACAGCACTGGCCAAAGCCCATATGATATCCATTCTTTCCAACTCTATCTCATCTACCTGCTCATAGTCCTCATTCACGAGATGACAGTTTCCTATCTTACCAGCAACTAACCCATCATATGAGTGTACAACCGTAGCGAGAAGATCCATATGCTCTTTTGCTACCTCAACAGTAACATTTCCCAGATTCTCAGTCTTCAGCTTTATAGAATTAGAGTCAGGGATAATATACTGAGTTCCAGATGATCCTGATGATTCATTTCTAGAAGAACCACTTTGAGAAGTTCCGGACATGTTGGAAACAAATGCTGTTTGAAGAGGTGCACCGGATGAAACTGGTATGGAAACAACATTATATAGTGATGGATTCTGTGTGTATGACCCTTTCTTGTACTTGTATTTCATCCTTAGCTCCTCCTCCCTCAACTTCAAGATAAAGTCATTGATGTCCAGCGTAGCTAAAACTTCATTCTGTCTTAGATTAGACACAAAAGAATCCCATTATCCAGCAGACCATCAGCAAAGCTTACAAATTTATCCTCCATTGAGATAGTTACTCCATGAGTATGCAGGTCACTCATCAGATGATAAAACCTATCTATAATATCATCCAAGCTTTCATTTCCCATGGATGAGAAGTTATCAAATTCCTTCTTGAGTGCTTTAGCCTTCAGTGCCTTTAAGGTTGCATTACCATCATATCTCTTTTCCAGTGCCTCCCACAGCTTCTTTGAATGTTTATGTTCCGAAAACTGATGGAAATATCCTTTGGAATCGACTATGTCAGTAAGGCATAGGCTTTCTTTTCAGCGTTGTGTGTAACCTTTTGCACTTCATTCATCTCACTTAGAGTCAGTTTAACTCCATTTGCTCCAACAGCTATAGTATAACCAGTCTCAATTGTTGTCCATAAGTTTGGGTCAACTCCGTTAAGGTAGATTTCAAACCGTTGTTTCCATTGCGGGTATTCATCCAAGGTCAACAGTTTTGGTGGTTTGTTATGATTTCCAGTCTCATTTTCCAGAAGTAATAGATTCTGGATCTGTGAGTCCTTCCCAGCAGTAAACGCAGAGTTCTGATCGTCCATTGTTTCAAACTTGAAAAATTGTGTATACGACAGAGTCAATCGTGCGATTGGAGACTACAACTGAGTTCAATCGTGCGATTGGAGAGTACGACTGAGTTCAATCGTGTGATTGAGTTCAATCATGCGATTGAGAGATGGGAATGAGTTCAACCGTGTGGGTTAGCTTAATCCTACGAATGAACAATACGACTAAGTCCAGTCGTGCGGTTGAATCGTGCGATTGGGATTCAGTCGTGCGATTGAGCCAATCGTGCGACTAAAGCTGCTGTGGATGAAAAATTCGAAATTTTGAACCCTTTCATACCAAAAAATGATTTTTCACGAACCCTTATCTGCCGTAAGTCAAAAAGTTTGAAACTTTTGAATCATGCACACTTTAAAAACACTTTTTGAATCGAAACACGAATCTTTTACAATTAAAAACATTAATTTTAACAAAACACCAACCGAATCCATGAAGAATAACGAGCCAATGCTCTGATACCACTTGATAGGACCGAATACGTACGGAGTACTAACTGATTTAACGTGAAACCAGATCAAATAGTGGGAATCCTATTTGATTGGTGATCCAATCAGTGAGAACGACAACGTGATCGATCTAACGATTAAACAAACCTTACGAGCGAGTAGAAATCGATCAGGAACGAACTATGAAGTTAGATGGACGAACTAGGATGCTCTGGATGGCTAGGGTATAATAATATTCGAAGTGTTCACTTTTTTTTCAAGAATTACGTGGTATTTATAAGTTGAAGTGTACAGTCGTACGATTGAGCCATTAGCATGGTTCAGTCGTATGACTGAGTCAGGCGATTGATTCATACGCACGACTGAACTCTATGAATGGTTTAGTCGTGCGGCTGAGCTAGTCTTATGACTCAGTCGTGCAACTGATTCAATCGCCTGGTTCAGTCGTGCGACTGAACCAGTCTTATGCGACTGATCCAGTCACCTGGTTCAGTCATGCGACTGGTCCATAAGCATGGTCCATTATCATGAATGACCACAAGACTAAGTCAAACACATTTCTGAGTCACTATTAACTCAGAACTATGAATAACTACTACAAACCTATATATAATGTTCAGTCAAGTGTGTAGTAATAAACGTTATAAGAATACAATATTATAAATAGTAAATAGACATCCAAACATATATCATATTACAAAAATACCCTTGTATTACACATATGTAAGAAATGAGAGACATAAACGTTTAAGTACAATAAACTAGGGACATCATGTATCAACAAACTCCAGCACATTTCTACTAGGAAGATCTAAAAGAACTTCATCCTGATGTAGTAGAAGATTTGGATATGCAGTGGCAGATGGAAATGATTGCTTATAAGGTAAAGATGTATCTGTGGAGAAACCAAGGCCTATCTGCTCCTTGGAGAACATAAAAGATAGGAGTTGATAAATCAAAAGTGATATGCTTCAAGTGTAACCTATATGGACACTTTTCAAGGGAGTGCAACCAACAATCCTCATCTCAGCAACAATATCAACATCCTCAACATTAGCAACAACCTCATCAAGCAAATCAAAGGTCTTTCAAGTAGCCTCAGCTCACCAACTCATCCCCACCAACCACAAGTACATTTGCAGCAAGTTCAAGCAAGAACCAAGATAATGGGTTAATCATCTTGCAGGGTGGTACATGTGACTGGAGCCTACATGAGAAGGAAGTGTTGGAAGAGAAGCAAGCACTCATGGCAAACATGGAGGACAAAGTCCCGCCAATGTCAAGATAGGTAAGGAAAGGTTATGTTCATCCTACTACATTGAAGAATTTGAGAAATACAAAACTCATGCTTAACGACTTGCCAATAAAGTGGAAGAAACATTAGTTTTAAATGAATCTCATGTAAGGGAACATAAACTTTATCAGGTAAAGATCACATCCTTACAAAAAGATTTAGATAAACTTGTTTCAAAAAATTATAATTTGAAGTCACAAGTTGAGCATTTGACTACATCCTTGACAAAATCAATGGAGAACATGCATCCACTGGAGTGAAACTTTAGAAGTTTCAACTTTCATCTAAACAATATGAGAAGTTGTTAAATTCTCATATTGAGTCACAAAACAAATCAGGTTTGGGTTTTCATAATGTACCACCACCAGTAAATAACAACTATACCTCATTACCTGATTCCATGACTAACAGCTTATCAAATCATTTTTTGCAAGCACCAATAATACAGTTAAAACTGAATTCAATCAAGTGGCAAATTGGTGATGATTCTAAGGTGAGTGAAACTAAATCAACTGATTTAGAAGTTTCATAACAAGATGAATCAAATATTGATTTGGATGGATGTGATAATCTGTTTAAGCTGGATGAGCATGTTAAACAACAAGGTGATGATAAGGGTAAGGGAACAAGTTTGGTGTTTGAACCTTCAATACCAAAAGCGCTTACAGAAATCAAAGTGCCATATCCACCTCAACAAAGAAACTTGTTGAGGACTGTCTACAAAAGGATAACTCAATTGAATGCTGGGATTCAAGAGCTAAACAAGCAGCAAGTCAACCAAGCAACAACCCCAAGGTCTGAAGCTGATGCAAGTGTAAATTCCATGGAAGAAGCAAAAACTACTTCTGGAGGAAGTAGAAAAGATCAGGAAGACAAAGTCAACAACTTCAGTAGATCTTCTACGGAAGAAGAAGGTTGTTGAAATTCAAGAAGAATCAGTAGATCATCATTGGATGAATATAACTGTTAGTTCGTCTAAATAGTCATCCATAGCATATCTACGGAAGAAGCCGACATCTGCGGAAAGCTTAGTCAAACTAAAGAAATCCTCAGCTGAAGCTTCCACAACCACAAGCACATTCAAGAAATCTGAGAAGGTTGTGCATCATCAACAATAGTCAGTTGCTAAACTTGAGAAAGAGCTCAAAGAGTACAAAAAGCAGCTGAAGAACAAGCAAATGGTTGAACCAGAAAGTGATGTAGAAGATAAGTACTGCAAGTGGTGTGATATAACCAATCACAACACTAAAGATTGCTACTTTAGCAGTTATTGTTCTATCTGCAATATGAACAACCGTATGACCTCAGATTGCTACTTCATCAAGCATTGTGCAATCTGCAACAAGAACAATCATTCAACTCTAGACTGCTACTTCAATAGAAAGAACAAACAAAAGTTCCTAAGAAGAAGCAATCTGAGAAAAACGAAGCAGATTCATAATCAGATGAGAGCATCAAGGAGTCAAAGGCAGCAAAGAAACAACCAAAGAACAAGGCTGAAAAGACAAAGAAAGTTGCTGCTAATGATCATCAACAACAAAAGGTTGAGAAGGATAAGAACCCGTTAGATGCTTCAAATGCCAAACCCAAGAAGAAGGAAAAGTAGAAGTCTCAAAGCAGGACACCACATAAAAAGGTGGATTTGAATGATAAATCACCAAATGCTGAAGAGACCTTCTTTGACAAGTTTGACAAGGGTAATGAAATATCAAGGTCATAGTCAAAGGATGCTGAAACCTTTTTCAACAAAGAATCTTCATCAACAGCAAATATGAATACATACAAAGAGAAGGTACAAGAGGAAGTGACTGAGACACAAGTTCAAAATGTCTCAAGTCAATCTCCATCAGAATCATCTTCACCATAACAAACAACATAAAATGAATCACTTGAGTCTAAAGTCAAGCCTGAATCATCAAGACTTATTCATGAAGGAGTCACAATCGTAAACACACTTAGATGACCTAAGCTCATTAAGGCTTGGGTTCCCCATTCTAATAGATTTCATTTTATGTGCAGGAACATACATGGAGGGCTGACAACAAGTGGCATGTTGAAAGTGGATGTTCCAGGCATATGACAGGAAACTGTTCTCTCCTCCATGACTTCAAACACAAAAATGCTTTTTATGTAGCATTTGGTGGGGATAAGAAGGGAGGTAAAATTATAGGTGAAGGAATTGTAACAAATGGTGTGCTCAAGTTTGAGAAAGTATACTTTTATGAAAACTAATAGTTTAATTTACTCAGTGTTTCTCAAATTTATGATCAAAACTATACCACTTTATTTGATAAAAATCATTGTTATATTCTTAAACCTAGTTTGCAAATCCCAGATGATTACATCCTTCTTAAAGCACCAAGAAAAAGAAAATAGATATGTTTTAGACATGAACAACAACTCCCTAACATCAAATGAAACATGCCTGATTTCTAAGTAATCAGAAGATGAATCTCAATTATGGCATTGAAGGTTGGTTCATCTAATATGAAGAACATGAATAGGTTGGCCAGAAATGACTTAGTCATTGGTCTTCCTAAAAAAGAATTTCAATGTTCTACTATTGTTCTTCATGTTATGAAGGAAAACAACATAAGGTGCCTCACAAGTCCAAAACAATTAACATAAATACAACACCACTTAAATTGCTTCACATGGATCTTTTTGGTCCAACCAATGCTATGAGCATAGGTAAAAGACAATATTGTTTGCTGATTGTTAATGATTTCACTAGATTTACATGGGTCTTTTTCTTAAAACATAAGAGTTAAACATCAGAAACATTAATGGAGTTTATCACTAAAATTGAAAATCAACTTGATTTAAAAGTCAAAATTTTCAAAAGTAATAATGGGTCTGAATTTTTCAACTGTGTTCTAAATACCTTTTGTAGGAACAAAGGCATAGCAAGACAGTTCAGTGCACTAAGAACTCCATAACAAAATGAAGTTACTGAGAGAAGAAACAAAACTCTTATTGAAGCAGCTAGAACAATGCTAGCTGATTCATATCTACCCACTACATTTTAGGCTGAAGTGAATACAGCTTGCACTATTCAAAACAGAACATTAATTGTTAAAGAACATAACAAAACACCTTATGAGATTTTATTTAGAAGAAAACTTTTTATAGGATATCTTAGACCTTTTGGGTGTCATGTGTCGGTGTTAAACACCAAAAAACGATTAGAAAAGTTTTCAGAAAAATCCCATGATGTTTTCTTTGTTGGTTATTCATCAACATCTAAATCATATAGAGTTTATGTTCCACACCAACACATTATGGAAGAAACACTTAATGTATCTTTTGATTAAACATCATTTACAAAATCTGTAATAGGTTTATCATAGCTGTTTGACATAGATGCTTTCACAAATTTATTTAACACTAGTTATTTGAATGTTGCAGGTTCTACAAGCATATGTTATCCTTATGTCCCTCCAACAAAGAGTGAAGTGCCACTATCTGCAGATCTACCAAGAGCTCCTCCACACACTTCAAGTGTTGCAGATCATGGCCCATCATCACAATTAAGTAATGGACTATCCAATGGAAATCCAACTTCAGACTCTCAAGAAGTGAATAAAGTATCAGCAGATGTTAACCCTGCGTCCGCAAATGTTAATAATGCATCCGGAGATGTATTCTCTATCTACATCCGGAGATGCCTCTGTTCCTTCACTTGAAGTTCCAAATTCATCGAAACAACCACCAATTCCATTAACAGCATCAGCAGATCCCCAACCTACATCCGGAGATGTTACTGTAACACCTATGGAAGTTCAAACTGCATTTGCTGAAGCACAAAATCAAGAAAATGGCTCTCATCCAGCATTAGATCACAATGAAGAAGGCTTTGACTACATTGTTAATTCTCTATCTTAATAGATCAAATTCCATCTCCACACATTTTCAAAAAGAAACTAGATGACAGAGGAATCATTTTAAGAAACAAAGCAAGGCTGATAGCACAAGGCTATACTCAAGAAGAAGGAATAGACTATGATGAAGTCTTTCCTCCTTTTGCAAGGATTGAAGCCATCAGAGTCTTTCTAGCCTATGCTTCCTATAAGAAATTCACAGTTTACCAAATGGATGTGAAATGTGCTTTCTTATATGGTTAGATTGATAAAGTGGTCTATGTTGCTCAACCTCTAGGCTTTGAAGATTCAGGCTATCCTCATAGGGTATACAAGTTTGACAAAGCTTTATATGGTCTTCATCAGGCTCTAAGGAAGTGGTATGAAACATTATCATCCTTCCTGCTAAAGCATGGATATAAAAGAGGAACAATAGATCAGACTCTCTTCCTCAAACATGAACATCAAGATCTCTTGTTAGTGCAAATATGTGTGGATGACATTATATTTGGATCAACAACAAGAGATTATGTGAAAAGTTTAAAGCATTGATGAAATTTGAGTTTCAGATGAGTTCTATGAAAGAGTTAACATTCTTCCTTGGATTGCAAGTTCATCAAAAACCAGATGGTATTTCATCAATCAAAAGAAGTATATTCATCAAATACTGAAGAAATACTCTCTTGCTGATACACCTTCATGTAAAACACCTGCATCAACCGTAGATAAAATTGTACCTGATCCGATAAGGAAGTCTGTAGATCAAAGATTATATAGATCAATGATAGGATCATTAATGTACTTAACTGCAAGCTGACCTGACATTATGTTTGTTGTTTTTGTTTGTGCTACATACGAATCCGATTCAAAGGAATCACATATGAATGTTGTCAAGAGGATATTCAGATATCTTAAAGGAAAACCAGTTGTTAGTCTTTGGTATCCCAAAGAAGGAGAATTCAATCGCTACTCTTATTCAGATAGTGATTCTGGAGGATGTAACAATAACATAAAATCCATAACATATGGATGTCAATTCATAGGACCAAGGCTTGTGTCTTGGTAGTCCAAGAAACAAACTAATGTGTCAGTATCCACAGCTGAAGCTGAGTACATAGATGCTTCAGCTGGTTGCTCTTATGTTTTATGGTAGCAAAACCAGCTACTTGATTATAGGTGCATTTTCATCAAACACCAATTCATATAGATAACACGGCTGTTATGTTTATCACAGCTAATGCAGTGCAACATAGTAAAACAAAACATATAGAGATAAGATACCATTTTCTAAGAGATTGCTCAGAAAAGGGTTTGATCAAGTTGATCAAAGTGGATACCAAAAATCAGCTTGCTAATTTATTCACTAAATCCTTTGATTCAATAAGATTTAATTTCTTAATTGAATCATTAGGCATGACCAACATAGATTAACTTTCTCTTCATCGTTACTGAAAGCATGATCTATCCACCATGAAAAGAGCAAACATTCATAAAACCAATAAAAATACAAAAAGAATGTATTGTCAATATGTTTTTCTCTTTATAGCTTTTGCATAATGGGAAAATGATAGTACACTATTACTTTGTTTACTTTCCTCAACTTTAACCTTACATAAAGACTGATCAGATGTGCTTTGATATGTGAGTAGGTTCAGCTTGAGTAGAACATAGACAAATGCATGCCACACTTAATATCTAGATAATTGATTATGGGTTATTCCACTTTGAGGAGCAAGCAAGTGAGTCTTATCCTGATGTGATCAAGTTACTCACCCAAACACACTATGTTTTGACCTCTTATAATTTCTATCTTTGCAATTCATTTTCCCTCTGTTTTACTTTAGCAAAGACCTGGGATTATGAACACCTATGTTTATGCATATAAACACCTGGTGATATGATTATGATCATCATCATCCCTCTATTTTGTGTAAACAAAGACCTAGGTTAAGGCACCTCTATTTTACATGAGTAAAGACCCGGCGACCTGTGGATGATCATATATCAAGCTCTAAAAGGATCCGATGTGATCAACTGTATATTAAATTAAAAGAGCCTACATAATAATTTGCATTAATAAGATTTCACAGGAAATCTTAAGATAGAACTTATATTTAAAGAAACATAGTTTTAAGTGTGAAAAACTGATAAGTTGACTCATAAACGGAGGATAACCTCTAATGTGAATTGAATGTGGAGTCCATATCAGTCTATCTCTAATCAAGACCAAAACATGATAATGAGCATATCTAGTTGAACATATACTCTTGTTTGAATTTAAGTGGATCAAGATACTTGCAATCAGCACAAGATCATTGTCTACTTCACTTAAACTAAAACCATCAGGAGGTAACTTAGTGTCATAGTATGATCCCATTTTCAAATGCTTGAACATATAATTAAGTTATGTTTATTTTGTTATTTAAAATAATATGGAAGATCATTGTTTTTCATGCTATTCTATATTTAAATTTATGCTCAAAAGTTCATTATAAAGCACAAATTTAGGGGGAGTAGTAATAAATCAGCATGAAAAATGAGTTTAACAAATATATTGAAGAAAATTGGATCTTGAGCAACTATTTTGGCGGTTGGATATCTGGCTAATGAAAATCTCTACACAATTACCAAATGGAACAAGTCAACAATGATCCACCAGCAAAACATGATCTAATAACATATTAGTATCATACATCAAAAAGGATAAATTTTTATCCTTCAGTAGAAGTTATAGTGTAATATTGCCTTTCAGCAGATGCTACAGTGTAAAAATCAACCAAGTCAAAATTTGATCATCCGTAGATTGGTAGCCTATGGATGTGAATGTTTTAACAAAGTATAATTCATCTCCGTAGATCGGTAACCTATGGAAATACATATTATATTTCCATTGTAGTGTAAGGCCCCGTTCCGGGCACCTCACAGTTGGTCATCCGTAAAATTAAATATACATAATATAATACAATTCTTAAAACATTACAGCAGAATTCAATAACAAAAACCATTCATTTTATTTATAATTACTATTGTTATGCAATACAACATTGTTTAAACTACAGAATGACACTTTCATTGATTGCATTACAAAACAACAACAATAACTTGTGTGAATGGATACCAATCTTGCCCTGCCGAGTAGCCTCCCCGCGTGCCACCCTCAGCAACCATTACCTGCCAACTGAAAATGCATAAAAGTCAGCGTTGATGAGTGAGTTCTAGTTTTAGTATATAAAAATACCTTACACCTTTCGTACATAAATTTTAGTATATAAAAGTACCTTACACATTTCGTACATAAAATACTCTTTCATATAAAGACTTTCTTTACTTTCACACATGTTCATTCATTATCGCACGTATTCGTTCGTTTCATACTTTATTATTTCATTCGTTATTGCTCGTTTCGTTCTTTATCATTCATACTTCATTACTTCGCTCGTTTCGTACTTTATCATTCACATTTCATTACTTTGCTCGTTTCGTACTGATTGTAGGTCCTGTCAAGCTTTTCCCCTATCGTGGTTCGAAACCACCAAGCCAGAGCACAAAGCTCCATTACTAATTGGCACGAAGACCGTTGCCCGAAGCCATCATTCTAGCACAAATCCCCATTTCTAACTAGCACAAAGCCGTATCATATCTTGGCACAAAGCCCGGGCTCGAATGACAAGGATCCTGTTTCGTACTATGGATTCAGTCACCTAGACTGATCCCCCTGTGTGAACCCTCACGGGTTAAAATCACACGTTATAAAAGACACAGTTGAGCTAACAACTCTTAAAGAGTTATGATCCTTCTTTCTTTCTTCTTGCAAGCCTTTACTTTCTTTCGTTACGTTTCACTTTTCATATTCGTTATCTTTCACTTCGTTATGTTATACTTTACGTTCATTCATACATTCATCATACTACGTAAAGTAATAAAATAATACTTAACGTATATTATATTATAATAAAAATACGTTTTGAAAACCAATAAAAGATATCATCTTATACACATATGCATATCATACATTCATCATAACATCAGGCATATACTATTCATAAACCCTCACTTATTCATGCTTAGAATTGTACAAAACATCCCACAAGTCAAACTAGGGTCAAACCTCAAATTTTTGTTCTTCCTCAAAATTTCCAAAAAAATTTCTATGTGTTGGGCGCATGGGAACTATTTGGGCGCATCAGCCCTGTTTGGGCGTTTCTCAACTAAGTAGGCGCATGAGCCTACACTTAACCTTTTTAGCACTTAGGCGTATGAGCGTTTGGGAGCATGAGCCTTTGGGCGCATGGGCACTATTTGGGCGCTTCACCCTACATTTAGTCATTTCAGCCAAAACTCAGGCGCATGAACTACTGTTCAAGCGCATTAACTTACACTTGGAAATTCTAAGGTATTGTTTGGGCACATGGGATACTGTTTGGGCGCATGACATACACTTATTCTTTTCTAAGGGAAATTTAGGCGCATGAACCTTATTTAGGCGCATGAACACCTAATCAACATATTTCTAAGCTATTTCCAGACCCAAATCATCATACCGTTCTGTTCTAAACTTATTACAACCTTTCTAAGCACCAACATAACATAAACTACCATAACCCACTAACATTAATACATCTATGCATACGGGTAACATACATAGAAATTATAAAATAATTTTACGTGCATTTTTAACCCCAAAGAATTTGTAAAACTTGTAAAATACGGGGTCTAGAACTCACCTCAGCTGCTTTCAAGTCTCAAACTCTTTGAACTTGAACTTTCAAAGGTTTCTTAACACCAATTTTGATTTCAGCCCCTTTTTCCTTGAAAACCCGAGAGAAGCTTCACCTTTTTTTTCTTCTCTCTTTTTCAGTCCAAAAGCATATGTGAAGTGGTTGATATTAGCGGCCATGCTCTTTATATTATAAAATAATAAGGTTTTGTACCTTTTTACACTTAGCCCCCTCCACTTTGGCTGCTTTTCCTTTCTTGCAAGATACTTTTCTTATTATTTTTCTTTCTTCCATTTAGACAAAATTTTCGGGTGTTACAAGTCAACCCCCCTTAAAGAGGTTTTGTCCCCGAAACCCGTCACTCTATGAACAACTATGCGTAATGTTGTCTCATCTCCTCCTCAGTCCCCCATGTAGACTCTGAACCCTTCCTGTGCTTTAACTGTACTAGTACCGGTGGAACCAGATTATTCCTCAATCTCTTCTCCTTTCGATCGATGATTGCCACTGGTTGCTCTATGTAATTGAGTGATTCGTCTACTGTGATATCATCCAGTGGTAGACTCATATCTTCATCAGCTAAGCACTTTCTCAGATGAGATACATGGAATGTGGGATGAATTCCACTTAACTCATCTGCCAATTCTAACCGATAGGCCACCTCACCTACTCGTGCGATGATTCGAAAAGTCCTATGTATCTCGGGCTTAGCTTACCTCGCTTCCTAAACAGGATAATCCCTTTCCAAGGTGAGACCTTCAACATAACTCGGTCGCCCACCTTGAATTCGATTGGTCTTTGCCTTTCGTCGGCATACGACTTCTGTCTATCCTTCGCCGCCTTCATAAAGGCTTTGATCCTTTCTAACTTCTCAGTGGTAGCCTCGATCACCTCAAGGCTTCCCAACTCTTTCTGTCCAATGTCACCCAACATACGGGTGTCCTACACCTTCTACCGTATAGCATCTCGTAAGGTGGCATACCAATGCTGGCATGATAACTGTTATTGTACGATAATTCAGCTAATGGTAAGTGATCATCCCAACTTCCTCCAAAACCAATAACGCATGCTCGAAGCATATCCTCGAGTGTTTGGATCGTTCTCTCAGACCGACCATCTGTCCGGGGATGATAAGTCGTTCTAATGTGTAGCCTCGTTCCCATCGCATCACGGAATCTCTTCTAAAACTTTGATGTGAATCGGGTATCACGATTCGACATGATAGACAAAACTTGGATGTGAATCAGGTATCACGATTCGACACGATAGACACCGGCATACTGTCACGAGCTACAATTTCTTTAATGAACAGATCCGCCAATCTTTCGGAAGAATACGTCTCACGGATCGGTAGGAAGTGAGCACTCTTCGTCAATCAATCAACAATCACCCATGTGGTATCGCACCCCCTCGTCGTACCATGTAGCTTAGTAATAAAATCCATGGTAATATGCTCCCACTTCCACTCGGGTATATCCAACGATTGGATCTTCCCGTATGGCTTCTGATGTTCTACCTTCACTTGAAAACAAGTATGGCACTTGCTCACGTACTCCACTATATCGCATTTCATACCCGGCCACCAATAATCTCTCTTCATATCCCGATACATCTTCGTGGCACCGGGATGAATTGAGTATCGAGTTTTATGAGCTTCATCCATGATTCGTCCTCGTAGATCTCCATAACGAGGGATCCATATTAATCTGTTTGGGGTCCTAACACCGAAGGTGTTCTCACCCGATTCTGCGACTAGACCTCTCATTCTTTCGGAGTTAAGGCAATCTTCTTTCAACGCCTCATTTTGCAATTCTTTCACCTGGGTCATCACGTTTGCGGTCATAACCAACTGATACGCCTTCACCCGAATCGGCTTGGGTCTCTCCTTTCGACTAAGGGCATCGGCCATAACGTTGGCCTTACCCGGATGGTAATGGATCTCACAATCAGAATCCTTGATGAGCTCTAACCATCTCCCCTGTCTCATATTGAGATCCTTCTGCTCGAAAAAGTACTTCAAGCTCTTGTGGTCAGTGAAGATGGTGCACTTAGTCCCGTATAAGTAGTGCCTCCAAATCTTCATCGTGAAAACCACAACCGCTAACTCTAAATCATGTGTAGGGTAGTTGACTTTATGGGTTTTCAATTGTTCGGATGCATAGACTATCACCCTTCCCCTTTCCATTAACACGCAACCTAATCTTGAATAAGAAGAATCTGAATATACCACTAAGTCTTCACTCCCTTCGGGTAATGTCAATACAGGAGCTTGAGTCAATCTCGTCTTTAACTCCCCAAAAGCACACTCATGTTCTCGACCCCACATAAATTTCACTTCCTTGCGAGTCAATTTAGTTAAAGGTGAGGCTATCCTGGAAAAGTCCTGGATGAACCTCCTGTATTAACCTGCTAAACCCAAGAAACTATGGATCTCGGATGGTGTCTTTAGAGACTTCCATTGCATCACCGCCTTAACCTTTGCCGGGTCCACCATAATTCCTTCAGCATTCACCATGTGACCCAAAAATTGCACCTTGCGCAACCAAAAAGCACACTTAAAGAATTTAGCATATAACTTTTCTCTTCAAAGTGTCTCCAACACCTCGCGTATGTGGCCGACATGTTCTCCCTCGCTCTTCGAATAAATCAGGATATCATCAATAAACACAATCACTGATTTATCTAACATGGGCCGACACACTCGGTTTATTAAATCCATAAAAGAAGCTGGCTTTTAGTCAAACCGAATGACATAATGAGAAACTCGTAGTGTCCGTAATGCGTGCGAAAAGCTGTCTCAGGAATGCCCTGCTCCTTCACCTTCAGCTGATGGTAACCAGATCGAAGATCTATCCTCGAGAACCAACTGGCACCTTGGAGCTGATAAAACAAGTTATCAATCCTCGGTAGCGGGTACCGATTCTTCATCGTCAGCTTATTCAGCTCTCAATAGTCGATGCACATCCGCATACTACCATCCTTCTTCTTCACGAACAATACCGGAGCACCCCAAGGAGAGATGCTCGGTCGAATGAATCCTTTATCCATCAACTCCTGCAGTTGATCCATTAGTTCCTTCATCTCGGTAGCAGCTAACCGATACGGTGCTTTGGCAACGGGTTGAGCACCGGGTATCAGATCAATTTGGAACTAAATTTCACGATCCGATGGCACTCCTGGCAAATCCTCCGGGAACACGTCCGGAAAGTCGCATACCACTGGCACATGGGAAGTTGCGGTACCGACGCATCCACATCTTTCACGTAGGCCAGATAGGCACTACATCCATGTCTCATGCACTTTTCCGCCACCACCATCGAAATCACCCTTGGAACCGTAGTGACGCGATCACCGTAAGCCGTCACCGAACTCCCATCGGGCGCAATTAATCGAATCATCTTCTTGCGACACATGATGTTTGCCTCATAGGTTGTTAACCAATCCATCCCTAGTACTACATCGAATTCGACTGACACGAAATCGGGATCCTCTCTGGCCTCCTCCCGTGTCATCATGAAGGCTCTAGCAGTTGCCCTCTATCCTCCTTCTTCCAGCTTCTTCTTCGCCCCAGAACTCTCTACCCTTGGCTTCTTACAGTCCCTACTCACGTGGCCTTCCTCACCGCAGTTATAACACCGTATAAGTCCACACACCTTCGCCACATGGCCAGGCTTCCCACACTTGAAGCACACATTCATTCCACATTTGCACTCACTAACGTGCTCTCTTCCACATTTACCACACTTTTTTATTCCCGAACTTAATGACCCCACTCTATGGTCATCCACCTTTATCTTCTTGTTGTTTAGAGTGAAACTGCCACGTCAAAACCTCTTCCCGTTCCAGCTTCTATCACCACCACCTACTTTCTTCACCTCAACCATTATCACTTCTCTTTCATCATACAACCTCCCAGCCAAATCCACTGCCGACCTGAAAGTGCTTGGTCGGGCAGCAATCAAGTACCTGCGAACATCGGCTGGCAATCCTTGAATGTACTTCTTGATCTTCTTTGATACCGGCGTCACTTTATCCGACACTAGCCTAGCCATCTCATTAAACTTAGTAGTATACTGCTGGTGTGTCATGGTTCCCGCCTCCAGCTGCAGGAACTCCTTTTCAATCTTGTCTAATTCCCTGTAAGGACAGAACTCCTCGATCACCAGCTTCTTCAACTCCGACCACCTCATCCTGTTAATGGCCCTGCTACCCTCAGCCTGGACAATATTGTCCTACCAATATAAGGTCGTGTCCACAAATGAGTGGGTAGAAAATTTCACTTTCTGGTCTTCTCGGTACTCACTAATATCAAGTACCGCCTCCATTTCCCTCACCCACCGGTGAGCAACAGCAGTAGTGACATTCCCATCGAATGTTGGGGGCTTGCACCTCTGAAATGCCCCATAGTTGCAACCACAGGCAGTTTTCTGTACCGCTTCTTCCTCCTCCTCCTCGCTCGAGACAATCGTCTCAGTTTCTGATCATTCCCTCTCTTCCCTTCCTGTGTTCCTCCTTCTCTCTTTCTTCTCGTCTTCCCTTACAGCTTTGATCACTTCAGTCACTACAGATGTTAGAATCGTCTTCATGACTTGATGCACCTCCTTTACTACTGCCTCTTTTACCAAGGCCCTTAGATTCTCACTCTCATCACCACCTTTCTGGTGATGCATCTCGGGCTCTTCACGGGCCCTCTCAGTAGTCTTAGCCTTGTTCCTAGTGACACGCGGTTCAGCACCGCGTCCTCCCTGTGTTCCACCCCTAGAGGCCTTAGATTATCTACCTCCAGCCATTCTCTAATCACTATAAGATTCAAACACTAATACGGTCATTCAAGGAATAGCTTAATTTATTTTAAGTATAGTAAGTCCCTAATTACAGTAGCCAGTTGTGACTAGCCACTTACTTTACTCTTCACACCCTAAGTATGTTCTATCCTGACTAGATCAGTATCTAAATCTACTATAAGCACATAATTCAAAAAGCACACGCACATAACTCCAATTAATTTTGATAAAGAAAAACCTGATGGCACGTAGCTACTCGGGCTGACATCCCTCCATTCATCCCATTTTTAGTTTAAGTTTATTTTTTTGAAAATATTTTACCCAGTTCATTTAAATATACATAATATAATACAATTCTTAAAACATTACAACAGAAGTCATTAACAAAAACCATTCATTTATTTATAATTACTGCTGTTATGCAATACAACATTATTTAAACTACAAAAGAACACTTTCATTCATTGCATTACAAAACAACAACAATAACATGTGTGAATGGATGCGAATCTTGCCCTGCTGAGTAGCCTCCCCGCGTGCCACCCTCAGCAACCATTACCTGCCAACTGAAAATGCATAAAAGTCAGCTTGGCTGAGTGAGTTCTAGTTTTAGTATATAAAAATACCTTACACATTTCATACATAAAATACTCATTCATATAAAGACTTTCTTTACTTTCATACATGTTCATTCGTTATCGCACGTATTTGTTCGTTTCATACTTTATCATTTCATTCGTTATCGCTCGTTTTGTTCTTTATCATTCATGCTTCATTACTTTGCTTGTTTCGTACTTTATCATTCATATTTCATTACTTTGCTCGTTGCGTACTGATTCTAGATCTTGTCAGGCTTTTCCCCCATCGTGGTCCGAAACCACCATTCCGAGCACAAAGCTCCATTACTAATGGGCACAAAGCCCGTGATCCAAGCCACCATTCTAGACACAAAGCCCCATTTCTAACTGGCACAAAGCCGTATCATATCTTGGCATAAAGCCCGGGGTCGAATGACAAGGATCCCGTTTCATACTATGGATTCAGTCACCTATACTGATCCCCCTGTGTGTGAACCCTCACGGGTTAAAATCGCACGTTATAAAACACACAGTTGAGCTAATAACTCTTAAAGAGTTGTGATCCTTCTTTCTTTCTGCTTGCAATCCTTTACTTTCTTTCGTTACGTTTCACTTTTCATCTTCATTATCTTTCACTTCGTTACATTATACTTTACGTTCATTCATACATTCATGATACTACGTAAAATAATAACATAATACTTAACGTATATTATATTATAATATAAATATGTTTTGAAAACCAATAAAAGAAAACATCTTATACATATATGCATATCATACATTCATCATAACATCAAGCATATACAATTCATAAACCCACACTTATGCTTAGAATAGTCCAAAACAGCCCACAAGTCAAACTAGGGTCAAAACCCTAAAATTTGTTCTACCTCTAAATTTCAAAAAAAAAATACTAAGTGTTGGGCGCATGGGAACTATTTGGGTGCATCAGCCTGTTTGGACGTTTCTCAACTATGTAGGCGCATGAGCCTACACTTAACATTTTCAGCACTTAGGCGCATGATCCTTTGGGAGCATGGGCACTATTTGGGCGCTTCACCCTACACTTAGTCATTTCAGCCAAAACTCAGGCGCATGAACTACTGTTCAAGCGCATGAACTTACACTTGGAAATTCTAAGGCATTGTTTGGGCGCAAGGGATACTGTTTGGGCGCTTGACATACACTTATTCTTTTCTAATGGAAATTTAGGGGCATGAACCTTATGTAGGCGCATGAACACCTATTCAACATCTTTCTAAGCTATTTCCAGACCCTAATCATCATACCATTCTGTTCTAAACTTATTACAACCATTCTAAGCACCAACATAACATAAACAACCATAACCCACTAACATTCATACATTTATGCATATGGGTAACATACATAGAAATTATAAAATAATTTTACATGTTTTTTTCAGCCCCAAAGAATTTGTAAAACTTGTAAAATACGGGGTCTAGAACTCGCCTTAGCTGCTTTCAAGTCTCAAACTCTTTGAACTCGAACTTTCAAAGGTTTCTTAACACTAATTTCAATTTCAGCCCCTTTTTCCTTGAAAACCCGAGAGAAGCTTCAGCTTTTCCTTCTTCTCTATTTTTCAGTCGAAAAGCAAATGTGAAGTGGTTGATATGGGCGGCCATACTCTTTATATTGTAAAATAATAAGGTTTTGTACCTTTTTACACTTAGCCCCCTCCACTTTGGCTACTTTTCCTTTCTTACGAGATACTTTTCGTTCCTTTTCTTATTATTTTTCTTTCTTCCATTTAGACGAAATTTCTGGGTGTTACATGTAGTTCAGGAAATTAAGTCTGTCATCCGTAGATTTCCTTCGGAAGATTTATTTCCCTTCGGAAGATTTATTTTCCTTCGGAAGATTTATTTCCCTTCGGAAGATTTATTTTCCTTCGGAAGATTTATTTTCCTTCGGAAGATTTATTTTCTTTCATAAGATTTATTTTCCTACGGAAGACTTCATTTCCTACGGAAGACTTAAGTTTCTTCGGAAGATTTATCTTCCTTCGGAAAACTTAATTTCCAACAGAAGACCTGATTTCCTGCGAAGGAGTAGATTTCTTTTGAAAGATCTTTTTTTCTACGGAAGACTTAATTTTTTTCGGAAGATTTATCTTCCTTCAGAAGACTTGATTTCCTACAGAAAATACAATATCTGTGGAAACAAAAATTACCACGAAAGGGTAATAAGGGTTGACGGTCCCACAATATTAAAAGGTTATTAATTATGTGTCTGAAAAAGTGTATAAAAGATACCTTGTACTTGTCGTTTTCATTTACTTTTCACAGAACACTTTTATGACCTAGAAAAACATTCACAAAATCCTTAAACCCTTCTTCTGCCGATATTCAAATTACCACTCCAAAACAATAAATCATTCAGTTTCTTAAACTTTTACTCATCATACGAACATTATCAGCAACGTAAATCATTGATTATAACATCAACATCGTAGATTATTACTGAAATGTCATGGAAACTCTTGAACTTCTTAAAATTTAAGATTTTTGATTTCAAGGTTAAATTCATAAATCATTGTTTTCTAATATTCTTATGTATTGCAGATGGCTAATCAATTCGCAAAGGAGCATAATGTATGTGCTTTCCTAAATCCGGATGACCCTATCACCGAAGGATGCACAAAGATTATCTGATACCTAAGGCGATCGAGGATATTCTATGCTTTAACTGCTGACCCAGTGATCTATCAAACTCATGTGATGGATTTTTAGAATACTGCAAGAGTAGCTGAGGAGAATGGTGAACGAGTTATCTATGCTTCGATTAGGCATGAAGTTTTGAGAGTGGATGAACAGATCATTAGAATGGTGTTGGAGCTTGGTGAACAAGAAGCAGGTCACCCTGATGTATTCGATCATGCATACACTCAGAAGGTGTTTGATCTTATGGGATATGATGGAGATTACAGGAATAGGGAAATCAAGAAAGGAAGATTTTTGCAAGCCTTATAGATTCCTATGTCATACTTATCTGAAATGTATGTCAAATAGGAAGTCTGAATTGGATATATGTTCAAGGCACATCTCCTCTGGGATCATTGGAATATTTGAAGGAAGAACATACAATTATTCTAAGTACAATCTTGGATGCCTCTGTGATCAAATAGAAGTGAAAAAGGCTGACAAGATGTACATGTTCCTAATTTCTTCAGCTAATTATCAATGACTCCCTGTCACAGATATAGAGGGAAGATGATGTGTTTGTTCAAGCACACTTGGAACGATCTGTGCTGAACAAGATCAGTGCAAGATATGAAGGGGAGGAAATAGCAATGTTCCTTCATGTGGTGGATGCCAATGCTAATATTCCTCAAGTATTGATCTTTATAGAAGATCAAGAACAAGCTAAAGAGTCCCCTGCTCAGACTGAGCAAGATTCACATTCACCACCACAATCTTCTATAATTAATCAACCACCATCTCCCATACCTCATCAACAACCATCACCACCTGCTCAACAACCTTCACCACCTGAACAACAACCATCACCACAAACATAACACATACAACCCATCTTACCCAATCAATCCCAATCATAATCATCCACTAACACTACTCCACAAAAACCTCTCTCTCCCAACGAACCATCACCTCAACAAGAACAACCTCAAAGCCCAATCTCCTATGTTTTTGAATCCAACCCAACATCTAAAAGTAACAGTCCCACTAAAGTGATGAACGTAGAAGAGAAATGTGATGATGTACATGGTGATGCTACTAAAGAAGTGAATTTACAGGGTGAAAATGAAGAAGAACAGGAGGCAGATCAAATGGTACATCATGATGAGCCTCAAAATGAAAATGAAGATCAGTTTGTTGATATTATTGCTTATCATGAAGATGATCTAAATGATGAAGAGATTGATTCAGTAAGAGTTTCCTTGTTGCAAAATACAACAAACTGACCATCAAATCTTACAAGAGAAAGGAGAGACTAAAGAAGATAGAGGAGGAGATGAAAGAGAAGGATGCGATTTTAACTCTGCAAGAAGGATCTATCCGAAGATTGAGAGAGGATGCTCAAACAGATCATGAAGTGATAGATGCCTCACATGAATTGGTAAGAGTGTTAAAAGAAGCGGTGGAGATAGAGAAAACAGAGAAGGAACAGAGTGTCTTAGAGATGAACAATGCTAAACTCACCATTTCTAAGCAAGCTGAACTTCTAACATGTAACGCCCGGAAATATTGATTTGGAGTGTCATGCGACTGGAGCGTCCAATTGCATGGAAGTCATGCGATTGAAGCTCAACCACATGACTGGAGCTCAATCGTACGATTGGAGTGTTCTATCGCATGGAGCTTGAACGACTGAAGGTCCAATCGCATGGAGAGCTCGGGCGGCTGGACAGTAGTATTTAAAGGAGAGGGTAGCCCTTACTCTCTCCCACACTCACAAACATCAGCCATAGAGTGAAAGAAGAAGGAGAACGTTCGATTCAAGCGGGTTCGTGAGCCAAAATCGACGTGTAGCGGGTCAAATCGAAGCTCTAACCGAGGAGGCTACTAAGGTGAGTTCTAGGACCCCTCTTTTACACGTTTTTGAAGGATTTTTGGGGCTGGAACACATCTGAAACTATTTTCGGGTTTTGGGTGTTTAACCCGTGTATGTTTGAATGTGTATGTGTATAGTGTGTTTAGAGTGCGATTTT